>JASSUY010017166.1:0-51340 GCA_032466535.1 Forpus xanthops
ATCCCTATAGGCTCCCTTCAGGTATTGGAAGGCTGCTATGAGGTCTCCACGCAGCCTTCTCTTCTCCAGGCTGAACAGCCCCAACTCTTTCATCCTATATTCATATGGGAGGTGCTCCAGTCCCCTGATCTTCCTCATGGTCCTCCTCTGGACTTGTTCCAACAGTTTCATTTCCTTTTTATGTTGAGGACAACCAGAACTGTGCACAGTACTCCAAGCGAGGTCTCACGAAAGCAGAGTAGAGGGGCAGGATTACCTTCTTTGACCTGCTGGTCATGCTTCTTTTGATGCAGCCCAGGATGCCGTTGTTTGAGTTGCTTTTTTTATAAGTTACTTCTGCATTTGCAAATCCTGCCTGTACTGCTACTCCCCACTGTCAGACACAGGTTATTGTGCCCAAATTGGGAAGAAGGAAGCAGAGAGAAAAGAGGTGAGAACAGGAACATGCAATGTAGCTATCCAGACAGTCAGCACTAGCAAGGGTTAGAATAAATGAAGAAGAATTCCTCCTTTCTCAGATTAAGGACATAGCGGCAGTGGTGCAGGGATATGACAGTTTCGTGAAAGATGCTTCATTTAACATGGTACCAGGGCAAACTGTTTAAAGGTGAATTTCCTTTAGCACAATGATGAGAGCTGGTGCTTACCTGACAAAAAAAAAGAATTGTGCAATGAATATATTCTTTAGGCTCAAATCCAATCCCTTTTTTTTTTCTCCCCTTTTTTTTTCAGGTTTCAGCCGAGCAGCACTACCATTTGGTTTAGTTAGGAGGGAGCTCTCCTGTGAAGGCTACTCCATTGACCTCCGGTGTCCGGGAAGCGATGTTATTATGATAGAAAGTGCTAACTATGGACGGACAGATGACAAGATTTGTGATGCTGACCCTTTCCAGATGGAGAACACAGAATGCTTCCTTCCAGATGCCTACAAAATTATGACACAAAGGTAAATATATAAATATATTAAATTTTTGAGTACTGAAGAGGAAAAATACCTGAATTAATACAGTAAGAGTTATGTACTGTAGGAAGTGCTGAGACATAGCTGCCAGTTTAGTATTGGAGTATTATTTCTATCAGGTAATACTAGATAGTATTAAAAAGTATCAGTTGCAATCAGAGAGTTGATTTTTTTTTAATTCCATGAGTAAAATTTAAAATGGGGGAAGATAACTGCAAGGAGAATTCATTTACTTACAGCAAGAAACACTTCACTTACTTGGAGATTCCCTGTTTCCTTGTCTTTTAGGTGGTCAGACAGCATTCAAAATATGTCCAAATGGCTGCCTTTTTCATTAACTTCTACATTTTCTGGCAAAGTTATACATTTTCTATGAATGCAGTAAATTACTGCCATAGTTCCCACCTATAAAATGCATCCAATGGAAAATGTCAGAATGATTAAATGCCAAGATGGTAACATACCATTATACATGTGTGTATAGAAGCATATGTGCATATAAGCTCAAGTTTAGAATCACAGAATAGTTAGCAATGTAAAGGACCTTAGGGTCATCAGTTCCAACCCCCCTGCTATGGGCAGGGACGCCTCACATTAGACTATGTCGTCCAAGGCTCTGTCCAGCCTGGTGTAGAACACTGCTGAGAATGGAGCATTTACCATTTCTTTAGGCAACCTGTTCCAGTGCCTCACCATCCTCACAGTGAAGTACATCTTAGTGATAGTGTTTGTCACTCAGACAACATCAGAATCAGTCAGAAGAGCCAAAGAATCTTAGGGTCACTTGTGTTGGAAAAGACCTTTGAGATTGAGTCCAGTCATGAAATTAGTACTGCCAAATGCACCACTAACCTAAGTCACAAAGCTCCAATAAGTGTTTTTCATACAAAAAGTGCATCAGAACTACGATGCACAGAAATTTCTATTCTATAAGGCTGCATATAGGTACTGACAGTTGTTAATGTGTCAGCAGGAATCAGTCACTTACATTGTTACTGGCTTAAATTACAAGCCTGAGTAAGTTCTGGATTGGTGGGGAATCTTCCTCCCAGTGCATTTTTCATAGGGTGAGGAATCTGTACGTAAAGGGGATGTGAGTAACATGGGAGCTTTCTAGTGCATGTACACAGATGTCTAAAATGAAACATGGCAAGTTGTCCTTCAAGCTGTGCTCCATGTTGTCTTCTGTTTGAACATGGTAGCACTCAGTAAGATACAGTCACATCTTAAAAATAGTCTTCCATTTTGATTTCGCAGTTGACTAAAGTTGTCATGAGTGTGACTCTTAACAATTTTTTTATCATTTTCATGGGAATACATAGATTCTCTCTACTTCTGTAGTAAAACATTTTGGCTATCTCTCAGGCTTCAATTTCAAATGTTGGAGGTAAATTAAGGATATCAGGCCTTTTATTCTTATTCTGTGTTCAACCTGTGATTTGTTCTATGATCAGTAAAGGAAAAGCTCCATCAGTATGCTACTAAAAAGGTAATATAACTCTTTAAATCATTTTTGAATTATCTTTTTGTGGTTCTAGTTCGTTGCTGTTAATTAGATCAAGCCAGATTTCCGTTGAGACTGCAGCAGCAGTGTCATCATCCTCTAATCTGTCAACTCCCTTTGAAACCACCTTCAATTGCTTTTGTAAATGTAGTGCCTCTCTGTAGACTTCCTTGTTGTGTAAAATGCATGTTGTGTTTTGATCAAAGTCCTCCTTATGTTCACAGCAAATATACAGATTAAGGTAGTCAGAGACAAATATAGAGGCACAATCTCTTGCTTAAAGTGACATCAAACTGTTACTGGAAAGCTGAAATTTCAATCCTCCCTTTCCAGTTAGTCAACTATAAGTTTATGATAGCAAAAAGTATTTTTGAAGTTCCTCAATCTTCCGCTCTTACCTTTTTTTCAGCAGATTAAGATGAAGTTGTGATCAGATCTTCGTTCAGAATACCTGTGCTCAGAGAGAGCTTCTAATTTTTGTTACTTTTTTTGTGGTCTGAATGAATGGCAAAGATCATTTGACACTTTGCTTTCTGTTTTTGTCTGCCATTTACAGTAATTCAGAAGTTTGTTTTTGTAGTTTTCCCCCTCAGTCCTGTCATTAAGTAGAAAAGCTGTCTCTTGCCTTGTTTAATCTTTTCTCAGAATTGCTCAATTTGTGCTGTATTGCAAGCATAGAAGAACATTGCAAATTTCACATGAAAGATTTAAAGTACTTGCATCTCATTTATTTATAACTGCATTGGTGATCATAATTTTTTGTCGTCTAAGGCATACTGTTATTTGGTACTCAGCACATGTCCTTAATCTGATATCTAAAAGTACCGCATCAGCTGTATTTTGATGGCAGCAATTGCATAGAAAGATCTCACCTGAAGGACTATCAGATTCAATGGTTTGTTGTTTTTTTTTAACTGACTAGGGGAAAAAAAAATCTGTTAGAACATTTGATCACAAGTAAAACTTTTCTTCCATACCTTTAAAAATAAGCAGCAATTGTTTCTAGATTGCTAATTAAAATCCCACAGTGTTTACTTTTAAGGACTAATGACACGTTTTTATCACTTCAGCCAGCAGTGTTTTTACCACTGTTTGACCACTCAATTCAGTTTAGACCTGCAGTTAAATGTAGTTCCACGGCAATTATTAAATGCTCATTGTTCATTTGCAACATTACTCCACAGCTTTTGCACAGCAACTGCATTTACTGCAGTTACAGCGTGAAAACACTAGCTTAATGAGATCAATACTGTGAAATCTGAAGATTGAAAAATAAGATGAGGTTTCCAGTTGAACACAAAGCCATGTAATCATTTGCCCTGCACCCCTTCCAGATAATTTGAGATACTAGCGCACAAACTTTGCTGGTGTCCACTGGTGCATCAGCTCCTCTTTCTCAGAACAAACTGCGACTTGATCTTTTCTCCCTCCCTTTTCTTTCTTTTCTGCAGTTCTCAAAAGATTTTTAACTTAATGATTTCCTAGGAAGCCTGAGTAGAACACTAATGACTTCATTGCTTTGCTTTTACCTTTGTAAAGTAGTTATTAAATTTTCAGTCCCTGATTGAAATTAGATCCCAATTATTCCAGAATGAAGTCTTTCAGATGTATTTAGAGTCCGTGTAAACTTCAGACTGGCATGGTTAAAATTAAAGCTTTGAAGAAAGAGACTAGACCTTTAGAAAATCCCTCTCCCCTTTCACACTTCTCTGATAATTAACCCTGGCTTTTGCATACAGTCAAGTTGGAGAGATCCTACCACGCGCTAAAGTTGCGTTTAGAAATAAGCTTATTAGTGGAATATTTGGTGAGGGAGTTGTGTAAGTGAGAGTGGCAGAGGACCTGCATTTCAGGCAATTTAGATCTTAAAATAGTCAGGCTCCTTGGTGCTCTGCTGTCCTTTAGCAGGGACAAATCTCCTCCATTTCCTCTTTGTTTAGAAAGAAATTCAATGAACAGGGAAGCTGAAGATGCAAAGCAGCCTGAGGAAATTACTGTAGTCACTCACTCATAAAGTGTGATAGTGTGGCTGTAGCCAGAAAACTGTCACAAGACTTTGAAGTTGATAAGACTAAATAGTATTGCTCTTTATAGGCGCAGCAGAGGTCTGAAAATTAACATGATAAAATTTACGTATGACCTAGTCTTAAGTCCACTTCCATTGTAAGTGGATTTCAGGTGGATTGTGTGAGTTAGATGCAAACTGCCTGGGTGTTTATGAGGGCTTTCTGCTGCCAGTGTCAACTTCAAAGCTGCCACTTGCAGGTGGATGGACCATACGATTTTCTCAGGACAAGAACTAAGTGTTAAAGAAATACCACATAGTGTTTGGATTTCTCTTTTTATTACCTTAAAATAATAATGGATATTTAAAAGTACTTGTAAATACTTAAAATACATTTCAGTACATTTCAAAGGGAGAGGTGTGTTATATATGTGATTTATAGTGGAACAATAAGGTGCAAAAATGCATTTTTTTGCATGCTGGGACATTTCACTTCTGAATTAAAACCAGGCTTTTTAAAATAAGAATCATATTTCCTAGTCCTAAACTTTTTCTTTAAGAGAAGTTTCCAATTATTTTAAAGGTTAGACAATATAACTATCTTTGTGAATCCAGTACAGTGCAATTACATGATAATTTTGCCTGTATATTTAAATGAATACTTTTTTTTTTTACTTTTTTTTGGCAGATAATTTTCTGTAATATAATTCTAAATTTTGAGAAATCCACTATTAAAAAAAAAAAAGTCATGTGCATCCCATTCTGTATACCTTATTTTTTGAGTGATTTATCATTACAGATGTTGGGGGTGGGGGTTAATAAAAATATTCCGTATTTAAAGAAAATAACAGCTTATTAATTCCAGATCTATGAAATCATTTACTTAGATGCAAAATTCATGCAGTTACTGTTGACAGACAAATTCATGTTAACTTCAGAAGGAAAGCAGTGTTTCTCTCCTAATGAAGACTAATATACCTTGAATTTTTAAATAGGAACTTCTGATGTGTGTTCTGATGCTGTGAGCATAGTTGTAATTGTTAAAAGAGGAAAAACTCAAAATATTTTAAACTACAGATCTTTCAACACATGCAAACATCCACATAAAAAGCTACAATCTCACAGTTTCAGTTTATTTTTGATCTGCATCAGAGAGGAGGTTACGTGAATCCTGCAGTGGAATGGCCTTGAAATTCTATTTTCATCTACAATTTATACTATAATTGTCTCTATATCTGGTCTTTACTAATCATTCAGTGAGTATCGTTTTGCTTTTTATATACCCACAAACAAAGCAAACCTCAGTATAAATGTAAGCATAAATATAAAAATGTTAGTTATAATAGATTAACTTAGGGAACTGCAGGTTTTTTAAATACCCTTTTTTTACAACATTGCTGCAGAAAAGTAAAGTGATTAAAGAGAAATAAATCCTCTTTTTGATTAGTGATTAAAGAGGAATTACATCCCTTTTAACAGTGAATGTTTTTCTGTTGCATGCATCCTGTCCTATCTGTAGCACATGCAACACATGTACCTTCAATTACCGTGTCTGCTGTGACACCAGTGAAGAGTTCATGCCTGGGTTTTTGTTACCATGAACTTTTCTCACACAGCAATACTCTTAACCTGTTGTGTCCATCATTTTTCTGCAAGACAGCTGCACTTAAACAGAGGATCTTCAAAATGTAAGTGAAGTGTGTCCTGCCCCACAGAGTGATCAAGGGAAAGCCGAAAGGAGCAGTGTATCCATTCCTTCTCCTTAGACTTTATATTTTTCTTAATCCTTCCCAACACAAGAGTGGGAGAATGGATGTTCATTCTTTTCCGTCTGTTTGCATGTCCCACAAATATGTAATTTTGAAAAATCTTATGTGTAAAACAGAATGAGACATTTTTGAAAGACAAAAAAATGAGTTCTCCTCTGACAAATACAGATCTTACAGGCCCCCCATCTTGTTCCTGCCTGTCAGGTCTGCAGAGGAAGCATTGTCATACCATATTAGTGTCCTTTCAAGTGAAAACAAGTTTGGTCTGTTCTGTAATGTGAGTGAATAATCTTCTACTGGACTTGGGTGGGTAGTGGATAAATCTCATGTAAGTGATTAATCTCACTCATCGGTGTGAAAAGGTCTCACCGAAAGCAAACTTCTTACTGGGTGTATTTGCTGGTAGAAAGCAAAGCCTGCTGTGGCGTCACTGCAGAGCTTAATTTGAGCCTTTGCAAGACTTCCGCAAAGAAGCATTCTGGTACCTCAAAGATAGCTTCCTCAGGGCCTACCGTTGAGTCTGTGTTTAAACTGTAACACTCCTCAGATTTGCATTTCTTAACGTGACTTAAAACAGTTTTCACGGGCAGGATTTTACCGTCTGCCATTCACAAATGACTGTGATTGAGATAATGGCGACTTTACTTTGGGGGTCTGCCCGGCTCAGACAAGGGCTCTGCTGACCCCTGCTGCTATGCTTGCTTTTTCCTTTGCTTTTCCTTCTGCAGCTGAACGTTGCCTCCCTTTGCTAAAAATATCACATAGTGAAAAGTGTCTCAAATAAGAGATACACCCTGCCTTTTTCTGCTTTGTGGTCATTAAGGGCTTGCATAGCTGTCAGAGAAATACAGATGCTGATGACAGGATTATAGAGGCTGATGTGGATAAGGTGCATTCTTGGAATTTACGCACATCAGAGTTGCTGTGGTACTGATGCCTATCTCATGTAAGAGGTCCTTCTTTTGCTTTGACATTACAGTGGTTTCTGGTTCAGCCTGCTGACAATTGCTTCACAAACATTTACCAAAGATTATCACCATTAGATATGTTTTTTAAACATCCTTTAAAAGTGAAGGCTTCTACCCATCTGAAACAGACGTGGGGCTTAGTACAGCAGTCACCGCCGTGAGTATTTTGATGTAGCAGAAGCTTAAAATGCTCTTTATTTTTAAACTAAGCTTTTCACTATACTGGGCCATGGCCCAGTGGATTTTTTATTTTGTTTTCCCTGTGTTAGTTGCAAGACTTAGTTATGACTCAAAAGTAAAGGAAAAAGGAAAGCAGAAATACACGTAGTCTATTTTATGAACTAAGCATAATCACAGGGCCTGGAATATTCATGAAGCATACCATAGTCAGTGGCTTTGTTGCAGAAAAAAAAACAGTAATACCCATGACTGGGAAGCATTCTAGCATTGTGCATTTTCACTACCATTAATTCTTAATATGAAAGTAGTAGGTCTAGTTTACTCATTAAAAATAGGGGGTTTATTAATAGGGTTGTTCTGTTATGGCATTATTTCATAAATTAAATGCAAATCTTCATATTACAAGGTTCTGACCAATCAGGTAAGGTGAAATAGCTGTCAGTGGTACTTGATTATCATTTTGCAGTGTGTTCTGTTGTTATTTTCTGCATAAGATATTATGTTACACATGTGCAAGCGCATAGCATGCACATTGCTGTGATCATGGTATTGGGCAAGCTACAAAGGAAACAACAAAAGGATCTTTGACAGAGCTAATGGCATTTAAAATTTAGATTTAGTTTACTTCAGAAAATATTGGATTCATTGTTTTAGCAGGGTGTAGCTTGATACTTTATTTAGTGTTTTCATGTCTTCTATTTGTTTTATTTCCTTTATTATTGGCAAAACCACCATCAAATTCTTTTTAAGTCAGTGTGTATCTACCGGGATAGTATATATATTCATCAGTCTTTCCTTGTTGTTTGTGGGTGAAAATAACTAACTATACATGTATACATAAAATTTTAAGTATTGTATGCTGTTTCCTGTATATTTGAGTATCATGCAAAATGGATACTTCAGCCTGTGATTTTCTTGTTGGTCTTTTTTTGGGGGGTGGGGGAGGATTTTTTTTTTTGTTAATTTAATTTTGTTTTGTTGGAGTATTTTTGTTTTGTGTTTTTTTTTTTTTGGTTTTTTTTTTTTTTTTTTTTTTTTTGTTTGTTTGTTTTGGGATTTGAGTTTTTTTTTCCCTGATTTCTGAAAAGGACTGTCCTAGGGTGTGCATACTGTTTAACCTGCAGTTAATCATGTACAGTATGTTTTGGGTCTATAATTACCTCTCTTGGTAATTCAGTAATGTTTTTGAGAACTTGACCCAGGCAGCATTGCTTAACCTTCAACACTTTTCAGTTGACTTTTGTGTTCTCTTGGATGAATTTGTATGAATTTTACATAGTTTTCAAATTTCAAGTCTAGCCAAGATAAGTTCCTGGTTCAGTTACTGTCAGACCTTTATTATTAAAAACCTCTGATTTACTTGTACATTGCTGTGCCAAATTTACTTCATATAGAATAGTACCTTAATAATTGAAGTCTATTAATTCCTCCCACCCCAATATATCCTCTGTAATACTTACCCAAAACAGCTACATTATTTGGTAAGTTGATTTAGGACTTTATACATGTGTTCATATAGCCATTTATCTCAGCCCTTGCTGAGGAGACCTTTATTAAGCTGTGATGACTGCTGAATATGAAATGTAACCAAGATTATTTTTTTATTCAAATATAATTTAAATATTCATCAAAGAGGAGTTATGCTTGAAACTGACAGAGACTATTAACATCAAAAAATATAATTAACTGCACTGGGTATCATGAAGCAGAGTTAGCCAAATAGCCGAGAGGTCTAATTGCTCTAGAGTCTGAGAAGCAATAGTTTTATTTTATACTGTTGCTGTGGAATTAATAGTGATGTGGTTTCCTATGCGAGGCAATTAAAAGCTGCCTGTTAGGGTTCATTGCACTATAGAAGATCCATTGGATATCACTTAGTAAACAGAACTGACATGGAAAAGGTACATGAAGATGGGCAGAGCAGAGTATAGATTGTAAATTAGAACAGATTAATATGAATAACATATATGTAAGTAAATTATGAGTACTTTTTAGTGTTATAAAGTCAGCAGTAATGATGAAAGTGAAAAGTTTTCATTAGTAACATAAAGGAAATAGAATTTAAAGATTATTATAGTGAAGCTGTTCAACTCAGAGGAAAAGAATTGAAGAGTAACATGGGTTTAAATATTAAAAAGTTGCTACAGAGTAGTATAAAAAGGAGCATATCTCATATTCTGGAAATTTCGTTCTGCCACAGAATAATCTTCTACTTATGATAAAAAAGAACCATCTGACCTTTGTGGCTCAATTAAGCTTTCTGGTTGAATTCAACAAGAAAAAACTTCTTTATTAAATTCCATAGATTCTGCTTGTGCCCAGGGTATACATTCTAAAAGGGGTGGCCATATTCATGGCATTTTGACATTAATGAGGTTGTTGAAATGGAGAAGTTTAAGGATCAAAGATACAAGCAATAACAGTATTTTACAACATTTCCTTTTTTTCTCTCTAATAATAAAATTGCAATCTAATTGCTTAATAAATGGGCCATGATTACTGAAAGACAATTTCCCTCTTTGCATTTTCCCTCTTTGCATTTTATTTTCTACATAGTGGAGAAAAACTATTAGCAAAAATGCTGTGGCCACAAATGAAAGAGGTCTTTATTTATTTTTTCCCTTCATATAAGAGCTGTGAATGAAAGAAATTTGCATATATGTTTTTTAATTTAATATGATAATCAACTTGTATGTGTTTTAAGAAGCAATCTTAACAACTAATTTCGTACGGGTAAAATAAAATCAAACAAAGAACTAAAGTAGAATTCCTGTTTTATATAAGGATTGGCTGCTTGTTTCATACATTATTTAACATGCTTGCCCTGTTTATATCAGTGACATAAGAGTGCGTGCTAGTTTCTCAGAAGAGTACTGTCTTTGCCGCTTCACAGCACAGTGCCTTGTACTCTTAGGCCTGCACATGGTGTTAGCAGATATTTAAAGCACTTCAGCCTAACATTTTACAGGTCATGATGAACTGAGCCTATAAAACAAGTTACTGCAATGAAGTTAATGCAGTCTTAAGAGTGTTACATAGACCGAATACTCAGTATTCAGTATATTTTTAGCCTGCTGTAGACACATCAATGGGGAGGAAGTGTTCTTGCATGTAAAACCAGCCTTATAATACACTTGAAGTGCAGAATCTTTACTACAAATTTACTATTGAAAGCCTTTTTTTTTTTTTTTACCAGGTTTTCACTATAACATGGTAGCTATCAGAACCTCTCTGAATTTCAGTTTCTTTCAACACACGCACACACGCGCACGCACACGCATACACATGCAAAGCAGAAGAAGAAAAGAAATTAGGCAGCAGAATCATTTCATTGAGGAAATGAAATGACTGAAGTCATACAGTTCCAGCACCTTAGAGAAACTTCTTAATTGCGTCTTAAAGACACTGAGCTGTATGTTTTATCTGGCAAGATACATGTTTTGTCATTGTATGTACAAAGTCATATTCCTTTCTGAGTAGTAAACTGTGATCTTTATCCTTACTGTGCATTGCTTCTCACTGTTCACTGGTTCTCAAGATACCTTGCTTCTTGATGTATATGATGGAGCAAATTGGAAATGTATGTGTACACACATTTTTCCAGCAATGTAAAATCGTTGTTTCACCATAACTCAAGACTTTGTGGTCCTTTACCTCTAATTAATGCATTCATTTTGGCTGAGTTTTAAGTGTAGCAATAATGTTACAGCTCTGAGCTTATAATCTTTTCCGTTTACTGAATTTCTTAACAGCATTGAACTTGACTGTACTACTACACTCAGGAAGCTGTAGGTGTTTTCTCATCTAGGATGTAGTAGCACTAATACTCTCTTCAGTATATTATTCTAGTGCCAGCATCACTGGTGGGTATGAAAAACATTTACTTTGTATATTTAGCTTTCTTAGATAATTTTGCTGCCTTTGTGACAGAAATGCAGCGAAAGAACACCTCCTGGAGTCACATTTGGAACAGGAGCACTTTGGGTAATGTACTATAGACAGAATACATGAGTTAGTGTTCAGTTATCATGAATGCTATCAGCAATGCCTTGTTACTTTCTTATCAGCCGCTTCCTGCTGTCAGTCCAGTGCTTATTTCAATAGAAAAGGATTTGCATCAAAGGTAATACAGTATTATGTATGGCTAACATGGAGTTTTTAATTGCTCAGGCACATGAGACTCCTTCAGTGGTAGACAGTTTGATAAAAGGATTAGATCATAAATATTTGTGACACAACTGAAGATTATCTGTGTGTTGACAGAATAGAATCTGTGTATTTTCTGATGTGTTTTCTATAGGGGGGGAATCTGCTTGCATCAAAACTAACCACAGAATGCATAGGATTTTTGCAGATGTAAAAAGAAGCAAACAAAAGCAGCCCCCTAAACTTTGCTGGGCTTAAAACTGGGAGTTCCAGGAATCAGAGTGCACTGCTCTAGCTAGTCATTTAATCCTTTGAATTCAGAATGCAAAGAAAGTGGGATTGTGCTTTCCAAGTTAGAGCAGAAGGATACTTTTGCAGGGGAAGTCCTATACCTGGAAGCCCTGTGAGCTTTCTGGATGATAATTAGATCCAGACATCACTGTGGGTAATGAATAACAGTGCTTTCGTGACAGGCATTCCTCTCAGAAGAAAGGAAAGTACTTGTAGTGAGGGCTCTCAGACACATTTTAATAGGAAATGACACCACTGTTACAGAGTTGATTAAAGACCTACCAAGAGACAGCACTTCTGGAAAAAATCAGCAGATAAATTAAGAAAAGTTTTAATTTTATTCTAGTTATTGATTAAAATTATGTAACTTTAAAGCCATGAAATGTGCATTTAAAAATTATGAGAAACCACCTTGCTAGCAGATTGCGCTTTTCTAAATCGTGTAAAATAACCCATTTGTCTTCTGAGCAAGAAAGCATTTTGCTTTGAGTTCTGTTGAGCCATAGAAATGAGTCACTCCATAGCCCTGTGGAATTGGTAGATATGCAGCAGTGGGCACATGGCCTCTGTTCATGAAAATTATAACCCAAAAAGGGGATATTCCCAGAGGCAAGTTTACAAAAAACAATTTATTCTTTTTCACCCTGTAAAACTCATCTTACATGCAGGATATCTTGCATTATTACAAACTCTAATCCTCTGAGTGGGTAATTAACGGACCAGAAAAGCCATTTGTGGAAAGAAAGAGCCATAAGGGTGAAAAATATTTCTCCACTGAATGATCTTTAAGGAGTAAATAATTACAAGAGTGAGAGGTTTGGGATGACCAATCTAAATCTGAACATAATTAGGATGAACACAGTTTGAAAATCGAAGCAGTTGGCATGTGCAACAATTCTCATATCAGAAGACTAATTAAATATTTAAAAGCCCAAAACCCTCACTATTCATGGAAAAATAACCTGCCACAAAAGGGTCTGTAACTTTGCAGATAATTAGGGAGGGTTACAGGGGGAAAAAAATCACAGATTGGCTCCAAGGTTCTGCAAGGTCATGTCTTATTATGGTGTATCTTTTATATGGTCTGATAACAAGTTTCTTGCTAATTTAATCTAAGTAGGGCATCCCATAGCGATTTCCCATTTCCCTTGTTAAAAATGGGATCGTTTCTGTATATGCAAGCTGCAGTAGGTGAACATTTTTATAAATAATTGCTCCTAATTGATACAGGCTATAATATTTTTAATTATTCAAGGGGAATGCATGTGTTAAAGTTCAGTTAGGGTTGCTCCCACCACACCCCCATTTGAAATTTTCCTCATCCTGTCCGTTGTGGAGAGAAACCAAAGGGCCCTATAAAATCACATTGCCTCAACAGCCAATTCTGTAAATTAGTAAGTCTTAATTTCCTATTAGAGCTAAGACACATTTATGTTGAATATGCATTTCTGCAAACAGAAGAGCTGTGTTAAACTCAGGAGACCCATAGTGAGCCAAGCTGAATTTTCATTGAGCTGAGCTGGAGATCCAGTCAAAGTGTGAATCGTAGAATCATAGAATAGTTGGGGTTGGTGAACATTAAAAGCATACCAACGCTTCTACATTTCAGAATTTGCAGTAAAAATCACACCTGCCATTTGAAATACCTTATTTTAGTAATTAAAGTGGGTGATTTTTTTGAATGTTTTTATGAGCTGTGCAAATTAATGTAAAGGACAAAGCTGTATGTTTTCAGTATTTAATTCCTTAACTTATTTAATAATGACTCAGAAGCTGATTTAAGTTACATAACTTTTAACTACATTATGAATATACTGCATGCCAAGTCATGGATAAAAAAAAATCAACAGTGCTGCAACAGAGACTGTTAAAGGGTTTTTACTTTTATCCTTTATTCTCTATCTGGGAGTCTCTTCTTCTGCAAGTCTGTTGCAGTGTTATGCCTAAGGATCAGACACTGTGCTTCAGGATTTTCACTTGGATTTTCTATATGCTTTACTCTAGTACAGTGCCTCAGAAATAAATGCTCTGATATTATTACCCAACCCTATGTTTCTCCCCTGAAACCTCCTCAACCCACAAGGCGAGATGCTGCACTCATGCTTATTCTTTGAGTGTGAATAATCTGTGTAAATTGCTCAGATATTACAATGCTACATTGCTAAGTTTTCATTAGTAAATAAGCATAGCTGCAGGCTACTTATTTTGTCTAAATGGTAAAACATTTAATTGGATCTTTTGAACTGATTACTTTTCAGCAGTGCGGATCTGCTTGGCTTACTTGGCATACTAAGACATACGCTGCTGGTAATCCCATACTGCATTTTGCTTGCAAATACACATGCACATAAATAATGTGACAAGATTATGAATATTACTTTATTACAATTTCTTCTTCCTGAGGCAGGGTTGCATTGGAAACATTTTCTCTAAAAAGCAGGTCTTTCCTGCTTCATACTGTTAAGAGGTTTGGATTTGCACCTACGCAAATCTCACCATGAGATTGTTTCATTTACTTTGCACACCTCATTGCATCTTTTGATACCTAGTTTTCCTGTCTTTGCTTCTCACAAGCTCTGGTAGTTCTAGTAGGACTTTCATATATGTGACAGAAAGTAGTGGGGATAGACGTGGGATTATAAAACTACTTACAGAATTACTAAGAGAAGGCAGGAGATACATATTCCACTGAAACCTACACTTTTCCTTTTTCTTTCCATTTTTTCTCTTCTCTGTTTTATCTAATGCTTCAGTTTCAGGTTAATAATAACTCCATAATAATAGCATATGCACCAATAAACAAAGTACTGGAATAGGAATGAATCATAACAAGAAAAAAATAACTGTGCTGGCTTAGATGCAAGTAAGTGAGAAGATTCGTGACTGCTTTGAACTTACAGAACATGAATGCTAAAAGGCAAATGGGTCATAACTAAATGTGTAAAAATTGTCAGAAAAGGTTTGAAAGCAAGAAATACTCTGTTAAATTACTTTGCCATACAAGTGTGATACACATTCATTGGTAGTGAATCAGACCAGGTAATCCTAAAAAATGGCCTGTGGGAGTAGCATATTTTCTGTTGTGTTTTAGTGTCTATTTGGAGTTTTCATCCCTAATGCATACCTTTAGAATCCCACAAGATTGCATTGTATAAAAAACCCACAAATGTTATTGCATATTTATTGGGCAAACAGAAACAATGCTTTGGTGCACCTTCTTCTATCAATATTAATTATACACTGTTTAGCTTCCTTATGTCATATTTACTCAGTAGTTAGGAAGATTCAGCAAATCATCGGTATTAAATTTAAAAGAAAATAGAAACTATTTTCTCATTTTTTTTTTCCCAAAAATATTTTTCATCTGAAGCCACCGGATTTATTGTAGTGGTCATGTTGCCAAGTGCGTAGAAAAACCCAAGGTTGGGTTGTGAATTTTGAAACCAAGTTATAGCACGCCTTACTGCTTGAGATACTGCTTGTATCTAGACACAACTCTTACAGCCAAATTCTGCCCTTGTATGTGCTCACGTATCTCCCTTTTTTTCTTAGATTATGAAAATCAGCACGCTGGATCTTTCGATCTAGATAAAATTGATGCTGTCTTCCTTTTGTATGCTCCTTTCCCCATCATAGTGTTAGGGATTCTAACTCGAAAAAAATTTTTAAAAAATCTTACTCATGAGTAACTAAAATTGCACATGTGGGATCCTGGGTTGTTGAAAAGCCAGTTAGTAGGATTACATGTCTGTCCTCAAGGAAGCAGGTCTCTGTAGGGATACATGTTCTCACTCCCTGCATGGGTAGGGTTCTGCTGCTGCTGCTGCTGCAGTTCCTGGAGTACTGTGGGTATTGCAGCGAGGGCTGGCCAATGCTGTTTCAAATCAGGGATTTATAGCAAGGCTGGGGTTTTTTTTAGCAAATCTTTTTTTCAGGGTTTGGTTAGGCCCAATTTCTGAAATCATTAGGTTTCAGTATGTAATGATGTATTTCTTGAGAGTGAATTTGAAACTCAGAATTTAAATACATTCCTTCAAATAATTTTATCTATTGTGGTATGTGTGTGTGGATATATATGTATGTATACACCCCTAAAATGAAATCTCTCTTCTCTGACTATTTGATATGTAATTTTTGTACATACTTTCTGAGTCCAAATTAATAATAGCATTTAAGTAATATCTGGCATCTTTATACATATGTAGCTTTGAGTTTAATAACAGTAGTGGAGGTCTAGTGAATATGGATAAAAAAGGAGAAGCGCATCTCACATAGCAGTTGTAGACATATATAGACATATGTATTAGGAATACATATGTAAAGACAGTAATTTACTCTGGGTAAGGAGGTGCAGGAATTTTTCCATTTAAAATATTCTGTTGTTAAAAATCAATACACGAAGTGTAGTCATCCCACATTCCTGTCTCTTTTTACTTATACTGCAGCTCACCCAGGGTGAATAAGGAACAAGAAGACCATATGGAGTATGTGGTGCTACAACTCAGAGTTTACGTGCTTCAAGTGGTGTTTAAGCAGGTTGCTGCAGGCGATATAGAGGAGCATGTCATCATGCTAGCTTTTAAGTATTTAATCAATATGCTGAAAGAGAAGCATTGTCAGATCTGGCTTAAAAGTTTCAAAACATACCAAGATAGATTATTTCCAACATATTAACAATTGTATTTAAAATAAATTTTATTAAACATGGATTTATATTGTATCTGTTTGTTTTTGTTTGTTTGTTTGTTTTTGCTTTTGTTTTTGGTTTGTTTGTTTTTTTTTTCCTAAAGTGAAGTACACATGACTGTTTCCTGTGTTTGGTAGTTTTACCTTACTTAATCAAACACTGCATTCACAGAAATGAAGCATTAGGAATATCCAAAATTATTTTGATAGCCCATTTCTGGCTAGGAAGTAACCAGTATCCTTTTTCAAAAGAAACAATGTTTATTTTATGTTACTATCTTTGTCAAAGTTATATATATGCAAAAGAAAGACGTTTGAAGGACAGATTGTTGTGTGGACATTATTTCCTACGTACCTTAATTTTGCAAACTGCAAGAACTACTTGGAAAGGAGCTGTATGGAACTTTATGTGGCTGATGTGACTTCTTCCTGCAGTCAGTCAGTCTGACCCGTGTAATGTTAATGCATGTAACGTAATGTGTCTTCCCAGAATCTGCTTCTCAGATTCCATCCAGTACTTTGCTTTCTGGTCCAGTCAAGATACACTGTGTTTTTCATTTTAGTTCTGGTGTATTTAGTTCAAGTCCATAGATTTTGCATTTTTAATCTTCCTTAGAACAGTGGTGAATAATGGCCCTTGGCAGGAGATAATGAAATTTTCTTAATTTATATTTTCAAGCAGAAGCTTCAATTGAAAATGGCATCCTGTGGCCTGGAGACATAGCTCTAGTGCAAGTTTCAGGGGAGCTGTAATAATAATGCAGTGCCAGCGGTGACGGGGAATGATAGGACAGTGAAGAAGTAATTTAAGAAAGAAAAGAGAATGTACCAAAGCTTTATTGTAGCATATCTAATGATCTGCTGAAGATTCCCAATAGCTTTTGGAGCATGACAGGAGAAACTAATGTTATCTTGCCAAAACAGAAGCCCCTGCTTAATCAGCAGAACAAGATTATTGATTAAAACACCTCACACAATAGTTTGCACATGGAATCTCATCTCCATACGCTGCACATGGAAAAGTGCAATAATGAGCATAAGATAATAAAAAAAAAAGAGGAAAAGCAATTTGTTGGGAATTGTACAAGTCAAGATTAGAGTTTAAATGCAAACAAATTATCGTGAAAAGTATAGCTCTCCTTAAAACTGAGCACAGAAGGGGTGGAATGCAGCAGGAACATGGCTGCATCGTGAGCAGAAGATACTTGCTAACAGCCCTGCTGGAAATGCTTTAATTTCATTTTTTTCTCTATTCATCTGAAATGTGAAAGGGCCATTCCTCATTTGCACAGTCTTCTTCCTGAGGTGAAAAGAGTTCAGACATTGTACTGTAACTGTTAATTAAACACTCCATTTGATTTCTAGATTACTCTAAGTGATGCATCTGCATTATGAAAATGTAACCTTTCTTCATTCATACATTCATACTAAAATACTGAGGAAACGAGTGCTAGCTACACAATTGCTTCTTGCATTTATGAGAATAGTGATACTTCTTACATTTTCCCTTGCAAAACTTGCTAGCACAACCTGAATTATCCCTTCAGTGCTACAGTTAGTCTTTTCCTAGCTAGAGTTTCCAATTTAATTTACATATTACGTTTCATAAATCAATAGGTATTGAGTTTGGATAGAGTTCGTTGCAGATCTGCTTTACTTCCTTGTCTTGTAAATGACAAAGTCATTGTGTCATAAATCTTTGTGAATATTGTGTCTAAAGCATGAAGATATCTCTTAGTGTAAGATAGTATGGATTTTAAGACTGTACATAAAAACCTGAGAATTTGTGTATTTTAACATATGCTACAGAAGTACGCAGTTAAGTAGATCACAGAACATTTAAATGGTACTTAAAACATACAGAAAACTTAAACACTAGAGTATTTGTGATTTGACTTGTGAAATTTGCAGAAATCTGAGCTGTTTTGCATTGTGCCTTCCATGGTACAATTCTAAAGGATCTTTTAAATAGCTTTACAAAACTAACAGTATGTTGTGTAGAAAAAAATAATATTAGTTAAAATGAATGAGGGACTTCAGGTTATTTCCAGTTAAGGTTTTTGAAGTTTGTGATTTATTTTTTCCCCCTGGTGTGTCTAGGCCAATTCTGCAAATCACCAGGAACTTTATGTCTACTACAGTTGTGATTTCGAGTATCTCATGAGGTGGCCACCCTCAGAAAGGATTTGCCCATTACAAAATGGCACGAAAACAAGTCACAGGATTGAGTTGAAGGCTGTAGCAGTGTATATCCCCTTCTTTGGGCATAGTGTTTCTAAGTCTAAATGTTTCTCAAAATTATGAAACTCTGCTGCAACAGTGATGGGGACGCTTTGATGATATGTAGCCATGCAGGATAATCTGCTGTTTAGTGCTATGTTATGGAGAGTGGAATATCTTTTATCCAATATACCACAGAATTCAGTGCTTCTTGTCTTAAAGAATCTCATCTGAAATCTTTACCAGTTCATAGAATGTTTTTTGCCAGCAACAGCAGAACTGTAGGCCAATAAGTAATAGAGAAGTTAGTATCCCTGGTTTTACAGTGGAAAAAAATAGTGCAGCAGACAGAAGACTTTCATTTATCCAGAGAATAAATTGCAGGAGCGTAAATTCCCTGAATTACTTGTCTCAGAGCTACCTCTGTGAAGTCCTTTTACCCTACATCTCTGTCACCCATGAATTGGGGCTGACAGCTGCTGTAGTTGCTATTGTTTTTATTTAAAGGTTTCACTGGAATTGCAGTATGACCAGGCTAACTATGTAACAAATAGTTACCTTAACACTGACTTCTAAAAATGTGAATATCTTAATCAGGTGTCTTTAATTTAAAATCTTAGAAGTACATGAAAATCAGAACCTTATAATTACTCATGTTTTATAAAACACAACCTGCAATGCAGCAAAATCAGTGATTTGAATGTAACCCCCCTACAATTTAAAGCACAAATCCTTCTATTAGTTTTCTAAGTAATTGCACTTCTGTAAGGTGGTGGTGTACTTTGTAGCACTGCTGTGTACTGCAGAAGTAGGCACAGCTTATTGTTTTGGAATTGGGGTGTCCTTCATTTTGGCCACAGGTAACCAAAAGGTGACAATATACACAGCAGGTGAAAACTTGCATGAAGAAATAGTCGGAATTTTTTAGAAGGTCAGCAGCTTCCTATAAACACCACTTAATGTCTGGAGTTTGACACTAGCACTGTACAAAAAATATACTGCTTTTTATTATGAATTATTATTATTATTATGCATCCTTTTGATACAAGCTAGCATAAAGTTCTTCTCAGTTTCCTTACTGATTGCAACATTACGAGTCTTTCAGTGGAGAAAAATTAAAAAGAAGAAAACAACTTTTTGTAGGAAAACAAGAGTCCATCTTTTTAATAAAATTTATAAATACTTCTAATAGAACTTTTTTCCCACAGCTAAATATGACCTTCATCAGTTTCATTCTCAAGCAGTTTCTCCCAATACATATCCATTTTATTTTGTAACAAATCAATATTTCTCTCTTAATTGCTGCTCAGTCAAGTGAAAAATGAAATTTTCATACAGCTCCAAGCTGTGGAAGCCACTATGCCGAATGATGCATTTTGCAGTCTTTTTTTGTGGGAATTATTTTGATTTCAGCTTAAGGTTTTCACTAAGGGAACAGAAAAAAATTGAAAGAAATTACAAAATCTTACATTAGAAGTTTTCTCATACTGGATAGTCTGGCCTGAGATGTGGGTCCTAAAACTCCCCAAACAGTTAGAACTGACTGGCCTATGAGGCTTGGGCCATATTGCATGCTCCTGCTTTTACAGCCTCCTTCTACATGACACACGAGAGCAGCACTTTGACCTTCGTGTGAGTACAAAAAGTGGCTGTATTGCACATTTTCAGTATTACAGATTCAGTACAGTGATTTTCTCTGCAAGTTGGGTGCACATTTCATCACTCCAGCATGGGTCTGAAAGCTATTGGATGTGCAATACTCATTTCAGACTCCCTAATATACTGGGCAGGCTGTTGCACTGAGTAATAGTGCTGCTGGGAGTAGTGCAGCATTACTTGTGTGATAGCTGTACAGAGGAACTGCCTCCTGTGCTTCCCAGAAAGTCACTGCTACAAACAGCACAGAAGTGACAGGTTGAATACCTCATCATCTATTTGTATCCATGATTGTGCGTATATACAGAAATTCTTGGCTATTTCCAAGTACTTCTGCAGTTAATGAGCCTTATGAGGTTGGAAATAAGTAGGAAAAAGAAAAAAAAAAAAAAGAATTAACTGATCAAGTCAGAAGAGTTGCTCCTGAGTTGGCTCAGCAAGAGGCACAGCATGTCCTGACCAGGTCTGTGCTAGTTTGATTAGTATATAAAAAGGAAAGTGATTTATATCCAAGTTCTTCAAATGTGCTTGCTCTGCCTTTTATGAGGTAGTGTGAATTATTCTTATACCTGTTGGAAATGTACAGCTGTTGAAAGCCGTTGATACAAGATAGATTATTTTAGCATGGGATATGGTATTCAGGGAGTGTGGGACATAGCAGGGCAATAGAGAGGGTGATGTACAGCTGGAGTCAAAGGCTAGACTATTACATAAATTCAGACTTCTGTTATTCAGTTTGCTGACAAACAAAACAAACCCCTGAGAAGATCAGCCAAGATCTCTTTTAGTCACCAAACTCCATGACCTTCTCTTTTCTCTTTTTTCTTCTGCTTCCTTCTGACAATTTTTTCTGTGTTACATTTTGACCATCTCTCCAGAGTTAGGTGATCGTTTTTTCACCTTTAACTTCCAAGCCTTTTTTTTTTTAACCTGTACAAAGGAATACTACTCTAAAATTTCTTATTAAAAAAAAAACAAAAGAACCAAATTTCAAAAAACATTAAATTCAGTAGACCCTTATGGTTAGAGACATTATAATAAATCTTTTTATCAGTATGTATTGACTTCCATTGTTAGGCAAGTCATATATATGTTTCTTATCCAGTCTCCTCTAAAATACATTTGCATTAATTTTTTTGAAGATGTTCTTTTTTACTGGTTTTTTTTTTCTATTTCCTTAGACAGTCATTCTTTACCTCTTCATGTAACCTAACAGAGGAAATTTAGAGTCCATCAATTGGTCCTCCTAAAATAATTAAAGTGGAAATGCTAATACTCTTTGCCTACAATAATTATTCCAACCAAAATAATTTCCTTGTGATGTTAAACCATTCAGGAGAATGTGTATCTCTAAAGATGGGAAGAATTGCTCATTTGTGTTATTCTGTGTTGTTCAAAATTATGCATTTTTTCATTTCATAGCATCTTTGCATTTAGCTTTCTTTTTATTGACTAATAGTATCAAATCAGTATATATTTGGGACAGCTATCTTTATCAGTTTCAACAAGTGGCATTTGAGATAATACTAATCTCCAAATTTAAAAGTGTAAACCCTGAAATGAAATATTGTCTTTAAGCCTTATTTATGGATTTTGATCTAGTATTAATTGACTTTATTGTCTTATGGATTAGACTGCCCAAGTGTGAAGAGAATTAGCACTGCATATAGTACCTTAGTATGAACTTGCAAATTTAATGTAATTTTAAATTAATTGGCTTGCTTGCTTTTCCCATTACAGGTGCAACAACCGAACACAGTGTATAGTAGTTACTGGATCAGATGTATTTCCTGATCCTTGTCCTGGAACATACAAATATCTAGAAGTTCAGTATGAATGTGTTCCTTACAGTAAGTATAATCTTTTTATTTTTGCTCACTTCCTCTGGCCCTCACAATTAAAGCCTGAGTGCTGTTACATCAAAAAGAAGCATATGTTTATGGCCTACAGACCCATTATGCATGCAGAGCACTTGCAGACTAGGGCCTCCAATTAGCTTCACGAAGTGTGGAAGGAAGCCATGGTGCGATGCTGGCCAAGTGTCTGTCTGTGTTCTTAAGTGTTTGGCTTTTAAGGCTACTGTTTTTCCAGAAAACAAACTCAAATTAGCTATTCAATAGGCCAGATAGAAATTTGTACTTTTGCCCGCTACCAGTTGCTGACAAATTGGCTTGGCTCACAGACTTCTAAAGCAGGAATTGACTTCAATTTCAATCATGATCTACTTGAAAGGCTACCTGCTGTTGTGGTGAATTTGGGTGCACAGCAAAACCCAACACTGACACTTGGAGGCAAATGACCTTGTTGGGGACATTTTAAAATGACTTTGTGCTTCAGGAGCACATATAAGTGAATGCAAGATCAGAGTGGGTAATTAATAAGTTACTTACACTTGGTTCTTAAAAGCAATGGGGGAAAAAGTGAGAAATAAATGTTTACTTTTAATATAAAGGAAAAATATAAGTTGTGCCTTGAATCAGCTGCCAAAATAGATTTTTTGCACTGAAAACAAATACTGAAATCATATTGAGATAGAGAAATTTGAAGTTTTGTACAATATTCTTTCTGTTGCCAAAATTCAGTAGCTTTAGGCATACTTCTTATTTCCTTGCAATAATTAATGCTTTTTTTCATTGACATGCATGCATGTTTATAAGAGTTCTGCAGATTCAACACTTTTAACTGGATTTGCTTTCTTGTAAGGTCATTCTTCGCAGTGACTTCTCCCTCAGCCTGTAATTCAACAGAGAAATAGCTGTGTTTGCAGTGGAATTTGAACAGTGCACTTATCGTTCCCTGAAGTTGCTATTAAGTGTGAATTTCTTGATCTGCAGTAATCCTTAACCAAAGTCACATTTTCTGTTGGTACAGGAAACAGGCCAAGTCTGAGATGCAAAAACACTGTGGTGACAGTATATATCCAAAAAAGGATGGAAATGAGTTCTGACATAAGCAAACCTATGTCAAAACTGTCCATACTTCTTCCTACACAACTTTAAAATTTAGACTTCTTAAACCAAAGCGTTACTTTATACTGCTTCACCACACTGAACCTTCACTGTTGTTAAAGGCCAAACACAGATCATCTCTTTTTTTCTTCATTTCTGCTGTGTCATTGTGAAATGGTTGCTTGCTGATTTTTTTCCTGTACCATTTGTAGGATTGGAAGCCTACTGCTAGTACCATTCCTCCTGTGTGTAGTATTGGTGGCTTGTTTTAACTGTTCTTCTCGTGCCACTTTTGAGGAGTGATGTCTTACCCCAATCTAACCAAAGTTTTGTTCCACAAAGATCATTTTCACTTTGGCATTATTTTCATTCCCAAATTCTCAGAAAGAGGGCAGTGCATCTGATTCCAAACCATGAGGTCAGTCACATGACAATATGTTGCATTTCCAGTTCCAGTAGGCTAGCTTGTAGAAAAAAAGTGTAATGCAAATAATTTTCAAACATAATTTTTTATGCTGTTTTAGGAAGAGGAGTGTGGATATGTTCTACCGATTGGGTACTGCTACCTACAGGAACCTTTTCTTTTCCAGTTTTCTGAAGTATAGTGCCACAACGCGGCCTACCCTGTGTTCTAACTTGTAGATATTCTACTTTTTAAATGTTTATTTTTGTTTACTGTCAATTGCATTGGGCTAGCCTTTGAATTATGTAATTCTATGTCTGTCATAATTCAGGATTCTGGATACTTCTTGTCCTTCAAAGTCTCTTACGTTTTTGAGTTTGTCAGCTGCGGCATGTACAGTGATGACATTATGCCAAATTCCAGAATTGTAAGAGGCATCACTCATCATTACCAGAAATCACCAAAAAGGTTACCAGTTGCTATAATCAGTTTGGAAGTTTGATTTCAAACCACATTGTGCTTCAGTAGCCATTTTGATTGTTGACCATCTTTCTTCCCTGTCCCACAAAGCCTATTCCGGTATTTTTCCAAGTCACTTTTTTCTGATGCCTGATAAATTCCAGTTACCAACTCTGATTTTTTTTCTCCCTTACTTGTTCCAGGGCTCCATATCTAAGCTTACGGAAAGACTGAAATTATTAGTTTTGCAAATAGCAGCTGTCCCAGCGTAAGAGACTTGTTAGGAAAGTGGGATAGGCTTTTGTGGGCCTAGGAAGGGAGGGTTTTAGTGATCACAGCATTTCTAACAAAAGTTCAGTGATGGTTCTTACTTTTTCTGAACTCCACCTTAAGTTACTACAAGACTGCAAATTTTACTGTGTCTCACTGTGGCACATTTCAGTCCATGAGAGATTACAAATAGCAATCATACCAGGTTTTGTAGTGAAAGTTGGGAGTTCTTACATACTGGAGTTGGTGTCACCTTTGTACAAAATGCAGTTTATGAGCTCCTTTGTGTGTTTCTGGGCTCCAGAAATACATAGTTGCTTTGCTAATAATACATACTGATTGAGCTTTCTCTGGGTTCTGCATTTGTCGCCCTCACAAGAAAGTACTTAATTAAAAACTTCCTTTTTTGCATCTCAAAGTGCAGACAAAAAAACCCCAGCTATATCATTGATACTCCATTGGATCTCCAACAAAATGAAAATTCATAACGAATTTGATAGGCATTGCTTTGTCCTAAAATAAGTGTGTTATTGATTAAATTACTAAGAAATTGAGACTACCATACTTGACATTTATGTCAATTATGCTGCACAATGTATGTTGACACTGACTGAATAACAGAAGTCAGGCCTTTTATAAAGAAGGACATCAAAAGTACCATTTTGTACATCTGTGCATTTTTATTTTAAGCCTTTTTTGGTCTCAGGAATTCAATAGAAAACGTTTTAAAGTGTTTTATTCTCTCTCTGTCTGTATTGATTGGACTTTGCAGCATTTGTTTATTTCAATAAGCCCATCTGTCCCTGAAAAATGTACAGCTGTACACCAAAGCACGCAGAGCAGACATGCCAGTAATGATTTTTGTATCCCTATCTTCTTCCTCCTCTCCTATTACTAATTCTGTGCAGGTACAATATCAATATTGTGCTCTGGCGAGAAATAAACTCATGCATAAAAGTTCACAAACAAAATCATCTGAAAGTCATTAACACTGATTGTGAAACCCAGGAATTCACCTCAGAATACATCTTCTGTTTACTTGGATAACTCAAGAATTACAAATTGCAGAAGAAAAAGTATTTTACCTAAAGATGTATAAATGAACAAAGGCTAGGAAAACTACTGCTCATTTTGAGAATATTAACCCCTCCCACTCCCTCATAAAGTTTTGGAATTGTTCCCTGAAGAAATTCTAGATCAGCTCAGCCAATACCATTCTCTCAAAATAATCATATGTAATTTTGTTAAACTGAAAATCCAAAACTTTATATGAAACACAAATACATTCTTCAGGATAATACTGAAAATGTAATAGCTGTGCAAATAGTTTTGATACACTTCCTTTGGTATCAGCAACTACTGTTACACAGATTGGTACATCTGTCATTTTCCAGGTCATTTTATGAAACTAAGGGAGCCTACTTCAAAGTCTACTGAGTATATGAAATAGATTTTATTGCAAATAATTATTGGAAAGCTATTTGCTAGCTGGACTTCAGCTATATGTTTTCCTGTAGAATGTTCCTTAAAACTTCCTTTGGGAAAAATTGCTATAGTAATATAACTACGTTGATCGGGTTCAGTTTGTATTTTCCATGTACGGTGTGGTGGGTTGCAGATTTGTTTAAACATTTAGTATGACTATCCTTGCATACTAGCTTGCTGTTTCGAGCTTAATCGATGATGCTGGAGAGTATCTGAATGAGCTAAATGTTAATTTTCTCTTCTCTTTTTCTCTTGCTTACTGTGCTTTTGCTTCTTTTTTTCTAGATGTTTTTGCTTATTCCTTCTAGTGTGATTTTGCAGTTATAGACTAAGAATTGGCAAAAGTTCTCAGGATTAACATTCAGGAAAACAAATAAAATAATACCTAAGGAGAGCCAAAGGATTCAAGAAGCTTTCTTTACAAGAAAGAGAAGCAGAGGGGTGTCTGGGGCAAAGATGGGAGAAGGTTTAATAAGCACACTTACAAACCTATATAAATAATATGCTGCATTTGCACTCGTAATTAATATAATAGGTATATGTGCACTCGCACATATATGATAATATATCAATGTGGCACTTAAAAACTAACTTGATAGTGTTATACTTTGAAAAGAAGAATATATATAGCATGCATTAGTAAAGTCATTTATTATTTATTCAGGTTCACTAAGTGAAACTACATGCCAACATATCTGTATTGCCTCCTTAATCTACTAGAATGATTGATCCATGTTCACTTGTGTAACCGTAGAATCTCTCTCCTGCTAGGTTTTCCTGTTGTCTGTTTCTCTTTATCCAATATAGTGCAGTTCTTATTCTCCCTATATTTAGCGTCTGTTACTAATTTAATCTTTAGATTAATAGTCAATTTATGTTAATCTTCTTTCTTTTTTCCTTGCACTTTTTTATTTTTCTTCCGATGCTTAAAATAGAAGTGGAGCAAAAAGGTAAATAACGTATACAGTCCAAACCCCAGCTCCTTGTTATGTGCCTTATGGATGTTAACCTCTTCCCTTCCCCTTCCCACAACACTTATATTATGATAATCAGCAGGATCTCATAAGTACACCTCATAAAGAAGTCGACTGTTTGCAATAAAGTGACTTGGCTGCTTGAAGTAGGTGGCGGGGTATAGTGTCTGAAATACTTGGGCTGGAGGGAAGACTCCCTTGCTTTTTTTCTCTCCCTTTCTCTTTGTCTCTTTTTCCCTCTTTCTCTCACCCTTGGGTAAATTCTTGTTAATCAAGTGTCATCTTGCCTGGCTTCCAGAACCCTCTCCATAGCATGCCATGGTAACAGGGTTTCCTGGTCTGTTTCATTCATTGCTTTGGTTGTGTTTTGTTTTCTCTGCTCCTAATTGCTTTATATACCTGATGATTTGTTTTGTTCCTTTATTTTTAATCGAGGCACCTCCTTTTCAGCCTCGCCACTTCTTAAAGTTCTAAACAAGTTGATGTGATTTTTTTTTTGGACTGAAATGACCTAGCGCACTGCTGCACACCAGTTAAAAGCTCTGGAACGTTAATGTGTACTCACTAAAAGTCTAAGATGAAAATGCAGGAGTAACTCTACATTTTCAGCCGTCTGTGTATGCCATTGAGCCTTGGTCTGTACTAGTGAAAACAGTTCCCATCCACTTTCCATACTGGTACAGCAAGAACATGGTAACTTTAAGAAAAGTGGATGATAAAGGGTGATACTTGCATTAATTATAACATAAGGTATAATCTAGTGCCAATTAAATCGATTTTTTTTCTTCCTGACACAGTCATTATGATTTACCTACCTTTTTTTTTTTCCTTATTTTTTTTTCCATTTACTCTGAGAAAGTCTTAATTTGACGTAATTCTTGTCTTACTTCTCTCTGTGACTGTCAGTTTTTGTTTGCCCGGGGACGTTGAAAGCAGTTGTGGACTCACCGTATTTATATGAAGCTGAGCAAAAAGCAGGTGCTTGGTGCAAAGATCCTCTCCAGGCTGCAGATAAAATATACTTCATGCCATGGACTCCATATCGTACCGATACTTTGATAGAATATGCTTCTTTAGAGGACTTCCAAAATGGACGCCAGCAGACGACATATAAACTGCCAAATAGAGTGGATGGCACTGGATTCGTAGTTTATGATGGCGCTGTCTTTTTTAACAAGGAACGAACTAGGAACATAGTAAAATTTGATTTGAGGACTAGAATTAAGAGTGGAGAGGCCATAATCAATTACGCTAATTACCATGACACCTCTCCATACCGATGGGGGGGAAAGACTGACATTGACTTGGCAGTTGATGAAAATGGCTTATGGGTAATTTATGCTACGGAGCAAAATAATGGGATGATAGTAATTAGCCAGCTGAATCCCTACACCCTACGTTTTGAAGCCACCTGGGAAACGACGTATGACAAGCGGGGAGCATCCAATGCTTTCATGATATGTGGTGTCCTGTACGTAGTGCGGTCAGTGTATCAGGACAATGAGAGTGAGACCGGCAAGAACGCCATTGATTACATCTACAATACCCGGTTAAGCAGAGGCGAGCATGTGGACATTCCTTTCCCCAACCAGTACCAGTACATCGCCTCAGTGGATTATAATCCCAGAGACAACCAGCTGTATGTGTGGAATAACAACTTCATTCTGCGATATTCTTTGGAGTTTGGCCCACCTGATCCTGCCCAAGGTAAGAATTAGGGGTTTTTCGTTTTTAATCTTTTTGTACTTCCACTCAGATAATCGTGTTACGATATTTTTTGTCTTAGACTTAGTTCTCATCAGAAAGGCAGGAAGAGTTACTTGTCTGCATTGTACAGAATTACAGTGGTGCAAGGAAAATTGGCAGAATCTGTGAAGAGAGAGAATTTCTTTATTTGGTTTATGGGCTTGTACTTTTTTTTTTTTAAATACAAGTGCTAAGCTTTTCTGTGGTTTAAGAACGAGTTGGGGAATTGTGTATTTACTGTGTACCATCAGTCAGTTTGACTTCTGTAGCTAAACTAAGTTTGAGTTCATTTATGCTGAGCCAGAAGCCTGTTCCCATTCGTTCAGTGTTACCTGACTTCTGAATTGATTACAACATACATGCAGACCTTTTAACTTCTTGGCGCCAGCAGCTGAGATCGATGTATGCTAGGAGGTTCCAGAGGAGATGTAGGGGGCTTATGTGCAGTACCAAGCGTAAGTATTTTTCTGCAGCCCTATTTTCACAGTTTCTAATGCCTGGTTAGACAAGATTATCCAACATCTTTTTAGTAGGTTTCTGTGTAAGACCATTACAATTGCAGTTCAGTTCACTTGAAGTTAGAACTATTTAGCTAAAAGGAATGACTACCTGCCAAAAGAGGGGGGAAAAACAATGCTTCTAAGGGCTCAGAAACCCCTAAAAATGACATGAACAGGCACAGCCATGTATTAACATCTGCAGAGGAGAGTAAATACCAAGATAAGTGCTACATGGCAGAAGACGCATATAGCAAAGAACAGAATATTGATAAGCTCCTTTAGCAATGAAAGTAATACTTCACTTCTCTCATCTAACTGGTATGCATGTTTAGCAGCTGCTTTTTCTACTTCAAAAATATAGTAATAATGGCTTCTCCACATGAAAGGCAGCTGTCCTGCTTCAGCAAATCTGATTCAGTCACAGCAGTGCAAGCTAAGTAGTGTGCACACAATTATATCAACATACATATAGCTGTTCCAGGTAAAGAAATACGCAATACGCAGCAGAACAAGGCAGTTTAGAACTGATACATGAGTGATCTCCAGAGCCAGGTGATGATCTGTCCAATCTCTGGCAGTACGTGGCCAGGCTCAGGCAGTTTTGGGGTGTTTGGGAACTGAGTTCTGGCTGCAAGGGCAGCCATCCTGGCAAGCCATCCTGTATATCAGGCTAGTCCGTTCCTTAGGGAGTCTTAGGGGCTGCTCTCAGCAGAGACATACCCACCTATGTACTTAGAATAAATTTAAAGCTTTCATTTTCATACATTCTCATGCATGTCACTTTTAATTCGGTTTAACTGAGATGAAGATGCATTTTAAATTCTCCAAAGCTTTAACAAAGGGAAAATGGCAGTGCAGGCTCTAAGGGGCTTTCGCAGTTCAGGCAGCTGCCATGAATGTGGCAAAAGCTAATCTGTAAATCATTGTATTGAAGAAAAAGTGTTAAGGAAGGGCAGAAAGAGAAGAAAAGGTTTTGTGGAATTCTTCCCTTGCTTTATTAAATCATCAGAAGTCTCAAGTAAGATATTTCATAATGTTTTTATTATGAGAGTCTCCAAGATCCTGAGTTTCAGCGCATGTGCTGGCCACATCCCATCTAATACCAGAAAGAGATTTGGGTGTCCACCAGCACCCCTTAATGTTCCTGGGTTCCTTGCTGGCGTGCAAGGAAGGGGAAGAAATGGTTTATTCCAGCCAGACCTAGTGAAGAAGGGGTCCAGGGCACACCACAGGATGCTTGCCTCTCGTCTGAGCTCTTTGCCCATTCACCCGTAAATGCAGAGAAGGAGTATATTATGAGTGATTTATGAGTTTGAGTTTTAAATGCATTACAGCATCAGTAAATACAGTTTATGTCCTTTTCAAAATATAGAAACCATGTGAAGGCACTAGTTTTAATATGTAATGTGTATATTCACAAACAGTATTTTTCCTTACATAAAGCCAAAACCCATTATTTTAATTTTGTATGGATCTGTACATAGCAGATCTAAGAATATGTTTCAGTTCATTTCCTCTTTTGCCTAAGCCAATTGCCTGTAGTTAAAGACTACTAAATTAAAAAAAAAGTTATCTGATTGTCCCTGAAATGTACTGCTATAAAAACAAGAAAAGATGCTAGCTCTTTTATTGTGTTATATTCTCAGTTCCTCTTTGTTTCAGCATAAATCTGTATAAAAAATCAGTCCTTCTCTTGTTACACAGTTAAGGGATCTATATGTATAATACACATTTGGACTTTTTTATCTTATGTAGAAATAGACCAGATTTTCAGCACATTTGATGAAGGGCAGTTTTGTGTTTCTTTTGTTCTGGATTGGTTTGAGGTTTTTTGTTGTTGACTGAGATTGCTTAGTAATCTATTCAAAAGACATAGGATAATATTCTTTAAGTCACCTACACAAGAACCTTCTTTTAGTGTCTTTTGCAGTGGTACTTTAATATCAAGTATTTAATGGTGTCACAAGGTCATTGCCTCAAAATTGGAAGTCATGGCCTTTTCTGTTTGAATGGTTAACTTGGGGCCATTGTGGGAAACTCAGCAATCTGTGTTCCTTCTGTTGCTGTGGGAGCAATAATGATATATAGACATACACTGATTCTTTTTTTTATTCTCTCATCTATCTGTCTTGGCTATCAGTTCTTGTCTACACCATAATGTTCAACTACTGAGTGCTTCAAAAACAACAGTCTTTCTTCCTACATGAAAGATGGATTTGTCACATTAGAGTCACAGTTTTGAGCTCAAGGGTTTACATTTGCTCCCAGGGCCAAAATCTGGGACTCATTCAAGACCCCAAACCTGCCTTTTTCCTTCTATTGTTTCTTTCATTTTTGAATCTGCTTATTGAAACCTCTGAAATACTACTATAACCTGATGTTGGGCTTGCCCTTGCTGCAACCTACACCATTTTCTCCTCTTAAAACTGTCCACATTATGTGCTCCCTGTACCCTTATTTTCTTAAATCTTCAAGAGAACTCTTCAGACTTTTAGCAGATGCAGGAGCCAGGCTGCGGTTTTACCTTGACAATGCAGTCTGCTGCTCTTAGAACCTGCTTTCACTTCCTTCTTCATGTGTCATTTTTTCTTCTCTTCCCATGGGAATTGTAGCACATGGATGTAGCATAGAACATTTATGTTTGAAAAGGCCCTTAATGTCATCAAGTCCAACTGTAAACCCAAAACTGCCAAGTCCACCACTAAACCCATGTCCCCATGCACCACGTTTATACATCTGATGCTGAGGAAATGCTACAGTTTTCTCAAAGGGGTCCTCTTGTTTCTGCAGTGCTTGTCTCCTGGCATTTGCAGCATGTCTGCCAAGACAGTGCAACATGTTAAACATTCAGCATCTTCTACACTTCAGTCTACATCTGAGTCTACATGGATGCAGAAATGGTTTTCAGAGCTATGGCTGACAAGTACCACTCAGATATTGCAGAAAAGCACATTTTCTGAGGTTAAGTTTAAAAATTACATTTAAAAATGAAAACCATAATTTAGAAATAAAATAAAATATATAAGGCCCTGCAAAAAAGCCACTATGAAAAAATTGAATCAAACCAGAGTTTTTATGTCCTTGGTAAATTTAGTGGGCATGTTCTGTTACATTCACTCTAAAGGAGGTATCTCAGGGACCAAATGAATCCTCACTGAAACAGGAAGTTTTAAAAGATTTTGCAGGTAAAAGATCAGGAAGAATGAAGGGAATTTTCCCCCTAGAAAGTGAATATGAGCATTACATCGTAGGGTTTCCTTGGTAACAACAAGAAGAGAAATCCTTTTGTTCTGTGTGAGTGCGTTAGGGAGAGATTTCATCTACACTCATCCCAATTTGTGCTAACTGTGCAAACTGTTCAAACTAAAGTTGTCTCCCCTTTTGTACCGTGATACCCATCATTAAGTTTTATTCGATCACTGGAGGAAAATACGGATGTTGTGAGTGTGGACAGAACAAAAACTCAGAAAGTACTATCACTAAGGACTTAAAATAATAGGAGACTAGTACAGCTAAATCTTTGTAACACCAAGAATCTGCAATGAAGTCATGCAGCAAATTGTTAAGTAAATTAGATTGTTACTGTTACATTGAATCTGATACACTACAGGTTGATTAAAGAGTGGTTGTACAAACAAGGACATCATAATAGGGACCAGATAGCACATTTCTTGATCATAGGTATTTTGCTAATTTTACGGAGTACTTGTTATAATTTTCAGGCTATATATTTATGAATGGCTGTGTAAACATTTCACTGTCAGTTAAACGGGATTTGGCAGGGTCAATAGAGTACTGGCTAGCATAATAGCTGGAACCTATAGATAATTACGTGAGTCTTAGTGACTTCACTGCTATTCACTGAAGCATGAAAACAGGCACACAGAGGTAATACGCATTAGGCAGGGAAATCTGGATTTGCACAGGTTTCAGATCTGCATTGCTTTTCTTGGCCGCTCAGTGTATATGACACCTTTTGGAAGCAAAGGTGGGCACATAGATATTAACATGTCCAAATACATCAAAATATCTGTCCTATAAGAGTGTACATTTAACTGAAAAATACGTGCAGCTGATTTCTACAATTACCGATATGCTGGAGATGAAAATAGAAGTATTAGTATTTTCATAAGCAGCACATCATCTGGGAATTTCAAGACAATTTTAAATGTAAGGTTAGAGTTGCATTTTGGGTGGGGATATTTTTGTTTTGACTTGGTTTGGGTTTTAAAAAATGTATTTTATGCCTGCTTAGAATGGAAACATGTTGGCAAAGAATACTACACATAGCTTGTGTGCCTTCTCTAAATCTACTCTTCACTGTCAGTTGGGGAAGCAAAGTTACTATTCCCCTGCTGTCCTAGGCAATTGTGTTATGTTTTTTATAGACATCACACTGTTAAGCAGGTGTTAAGTTTTACTCCAGTGGTGTCTTCATTTTTAGAAACCGATAGTATGCGTAGCAGTTTACATCAGCTGTTGGTAACTGCATGAAACAAATGTAAATTAATTACCTCCAACTTGAGTCTGGATTTACTTCCTATTGCTCTTTTTTTTCTTTATACATATTTTATTTCACAAAGACAGTCTTCAGCTGATAATGAAACATGCCTATTCCTAAAAAAGAGGTTTGGGGTTTCTCCTCAGCATGTCAAGCTTAGCCAAAAAGTCAAAAATAGAATCGCACATTGTAAAAGCAGCTTTTTTTGGTGTTGGGCAAAAATTACATATCTCCATCCTTGTAGAGAGGCTCAGTCCTGCTGCTTGGAACAATAGGTTAATAACCTCGACATGGAGTTTGTTCTTCGTCTTAGTTGTGGCATATTAATCATCACTGGCATTATCTTCTATTGGTAAAGCACTCTGCAAGACTTTGCATGTGGGCCTGCAGATGCCATCACCCTCAGCTTTCAGAACAAGACACATCAGGTGGTGGCAGCTATCATGTGTCTTCTTGCAGCTCAGAAGAATGGCCTTGCAGATCATGTTCCCCAACAGGTCATTAAAACCAAAATGATCTGCCTTCCTTAAACTGATGCGTTTGGTTGTTTCTTATTTTCTCAAATATTCCCAGATTTCCAGCACTGTCTGGAAATTCACTGTTCTTAAATACACTGACTTCTTAAAAATTTAATTCAAGACAAAGTCTCTTAGAGATTGCTTGCGATTTTTTCTGTTTTGTGAGAGGTGGTTTTGAAGACTTTCTCCTAAAGCACTAGATTACAAATACATTTCTAAAGTATGTCCTACTATGTAGGTCAGTTTTGAATCATAGGTGGTATACTTGGAAACTAACTGATTTTAATGGATAGCATTCAGATTGTTATACCTAAAGTAGTGACAGCAGAATATTTTAGCTCAGGGTACAACACAAAACATGTTCTGAAAATCGTTACCTCACTTCTGAACTTAAGAGAGTTGTTATGAATTCTTACAGTGATATTTTGCTCCTGAGACGAAGCTATCCTAAACATTATAGGTTTTGAGTAGTAATTGCAATAATGCTAATACACATTTCAGTGATTAAATATGTACTAATTAGCACAATGTGTTAGGGGATAGATAGTAATAATTGGTTGTCCCCTGCATCATTCTCTGTGCCCACCAGTTCTCTGTTCCCCAGGACCTGATTCAGCAGGCGTTGCCTGACACTTCTGCAAGTGATTGCAAATGCTTTTGACACATGTTAATTGGGAAAGCACTATAAAGCTGGATGCATTGTAATCAAAAGAAAATTACAGCAGTTTCATAAGATGTCAGACAAGTACTTGCAGAGCAGATCTGAGAGTTTCAATAGGTTTCATAGTAGCTGGCTACACCACAAATTCAGCACAATTACATAGACGGTATTCAAGCAGCCAAGAATGAGACTGAAGAGAACACAGCACTGAAGAAGGTCCTCATTTGTGAGCAAGAAAGGGATGAAAAGCACATCTTTGCATTGTGATGTTCAAAAACTCCATTCTGAATTCATTTGAAAATAAGGTAAATTCATATTTGAGAATCCAAATATAACTGGAATATAATTGAAAAAGGATTCTGAAATCATTGTGATCTGCCAAACTACTGAAAGTTAATCTTACTCAAAGCACTAACTTAAAAAAACATCTGCCAAAAGGAAGTGAGGCAGCTCATCTTCAGTTTTTGTTTATGATTTAACTTACAGAAAGATTTGTTCTCCAATAAGTCAGAGTTCAAGGGCCTAGCAGAAGAAGAAAAAAAGAAAGAAAAAAAAGGCAGTTTATCCCTGATGTTAATCATAAATTAGTTTCATTTCTTCTTGTATCAGTTAGGATTTAAAAAATATGTGGTATTAGCTTATTTATTCTCAGCACAAGGATCTGTGCTTTTATGTTCTTGTAAAGCGCTGTGAACACTAATTAAGATTTGGAAATAACGATAACTGTTTCAGTTACTTTGCTCGCTTGCATTATTTCAGCTGTTGCTCAATACACAGTTGAAGGTGTTGAACATGAATTCCAGGCTGTGTTCTCCACTAGCATTAACTGGTATTATCTCTCCAAAGCCTCAAACCCTTGGCAGAGCTCGGGCTGTACCTCAGCAGCTCCAGTGATGCGTTCCCGACGTGGGTCAGTGGAGTGAGCATCTGTGAGTCCCAGGCAGAAGTGATTTGGCCTAAGCCGATCCTAGTGTTTCATAAAAGATTAAACTAAGTACTTGCCACTGGCTTGAATGAGTTGCGTCTTCATACCTGCTTTATCAAAACAGGATGTTAAGGCCTGAAGTGTTCAAACATGAGAACACCTCGTACATGCTAGGTGCCACTTCTGTTTGGAGCTAATCAGGCATGCTGCAGCTCTCTCAAGCAGAATGACTGCCGGGTAGGAAGATGTTATCGTAATTATTTTCCTGGAAGGTGTGTAGTGGGTGACTTGAAGTTTTGGGGTCTGTTTTTTTTAATGGGCTTGTTAGTTACAGCCCACTGCCTTTGTTGTTAAAGCTGGACTGCATTGTTTATGGCAATTCAAATGATTCTCTCTATTGAGTTATTCCTTCTGCAAAAGTGATTAAGAAATCTTTAATTGCTTTGAGGGTGTTTGTTATGTACTGATAATTCACTCGGCCTTTCAGCCTTTAGAAATGTAACTATCAATTTTTATTGCAGAAGAGATTATTTTGAGACTGTGCTGAAACATCATATTGTTATGAGCTGCAGGTAAAAAAAAAATCAGTCAAAGTTATATCCTAGGCATCCAGGCTAGCAATAAGAGTAATATTAAGGTAAAGGAAAGGAGACAAGAGAGGATCCTGTAAAACTACATAAATAACATTTAAAGAACTTTTTAATAATATTTTTGAAGTCATTTACTTTATCATTACTCTAATTTTCTCTGTGCAGTGCCTACCACAGCAGTGACAATAACCTCTTCAGCAGAGCTATACAAAACCACAGTGTCAACCACTAGCACTACATCACAGAAAGGTTCCATAAGCACAACATTAGCTGGAGGAACAAAGGAAGGAAGCAGAGGACCCAAGCCACCGCCACCCATTTCCACAACCAAAATTCCTCCCGTGACAAGTTTTTTCCCTTTGCCAGAGAGATTCTGTGAACCGACTGAGGCCAGGGGGATTAACTGGCCTCAGACACAGAGAGGAATGATGGTTGAACGCCCTTGCCCCAAAGGAACACGAGGTATTGCCTTTAAAAATATATCTTGATCTCAGGCAGACATTTCAAAAGCAATGTGCAGCTCTCTTACGGTGAATTGTTTTTTTAATCTCAGGCTGCCTGTCACGTTTTTTTTGTTACTTGAAGAATGCAGTATCTACAGGCAATGGTCAAGTTTTAATCTGCAAACAGCATTTGAGCGTAGCAGCAGAATTACCTTGTGCATGTGCTTTCAAGAATCCAGGTCAAATTTTAGGGCTTTGCTTGAGGACTGTTGTGAAATATGCTTACAGCTGCCTTTCTCATTATGAACTCTCCTCTGGATGAGCTCCAGGAAAAATCAAGGGCTTTTTGTTTGTTTGCAGAAAACGTCTGGTACTTTTCACTGACTTTTTTATTGCTGTTTGTAATCTGCATTATTTCCTTACGTTTTTGTCAATTATTGTCAACTACTGCCATTAATGGCATTCAGAATTTAACATTACTTAGCCCAGTGTAGCTGATTTCCTGAATGCGTGAGAAAAATGGTTTCCATTTCACTGTCATTTTCTATATTTGTTGTAGGAACTGCCTCGTATCTCTGCGTGGTCTTAACTGGAATGTGGAACCCCAAAGGCCCTGATCTTAGCAACTGCACCTCACACTGGGTAAATCAGCTGGCTCAGAAGGTTGGTTGAAACCTTTTAATCTGCTGTGCACTGGTGATTAAGGATTTTAACTCTGAGCATTAATAATTTAGTTTGTTGAAGCCCTCTTTATTATTCTGTGTTCATTTAAAGTAGAAAGAGTTATGTACTTTGTGTGCATATGTATGTTTTGATACAGTCTTTCTCTTAATTTCTTGTGTTGAATATGTGATTACATGTTTTCATCACTATTTAAAGCACAGTAGCATTGCTGGTGTTCAAAAAACAAAAGCTGTATTTGCTTAATAAATCAAATATTACAAATCATGCAGCAAAAAAACTGTGGTATACAGAAAGATTTTTGGTTTAGTAATATTATATTGTAATAGATTTTTTTTTCTGAGTGAATTAATAACAATATGATTAGAGCACAGAGCCGTTTTCTGTGTTTTTCTTCCCTACTGAGATGTACTAAGTTTATGAAAACTGGATAATTTGTTGTCAGTACCAGACTACTTGACTTTCAAATGCCTCAAGCACTAGTACGAACAAATAGATTTCTTACTGTCTGATAATGGCAATAAAATAAAAGTGAGGATGAATAGAATATCTAGCCCAAAAGTCCCAGTCTGATTTCTGGTTTTGATGGCTGTTAAGAACTGCTTTTGTGTGTCACGGATCTAAGAACCTTTAATCTTCTGAGATGAAGAGAACGTTATTGGTCTCAATTAGTTACAGATTTCAATGTATGTGCAAATGGTTATTCACCACAACAAAGGTACATGGGGAATTGGAATTAGGAGCCGCAAGCAGAACAAGGGACCCTGCTGAGATAATATAAACTTGTCATTTCAGATCAGAAGTGGAGAAAATGCTGCTAGTCTGGCCAATGAACTGGCTAAACATACCAAAGGACCTGTCTTTGCTGGCGATGTTAGTTCATCAGTGAGGCTAATGGAGCAGCTTGTGGACATTTTGGATGCTCAGCTGCAGGAACTGCGGCCCAGTGAAAAAGACTCTGCTGGAAGGAGTTATAACAAGGTACACACCTCCTGTCACCTCCTCCTGCTGGGATAACCACTGCCCTTGGTTTCTTTATTTTTTTTCCTTGCAGAAATACTAATCTATATTTCATTTCCAATGCTTATAGTACTGGAATGAACATGTAAGAGAAAACAGCAGTAAATACACAGCAGAAAGTTGCAATTACCTTCTTTAGGAAATACAATATAATTTACAATAGCTGCCTGGTCCCGAAATACGTAGCTGTGTCTGTTATTAAAATCTGTAATGCATTATAACTAGTGTGAGGAAATGGGCATTAGCTCTCAGAAATTCTGTAACAAATCAGAGTGTTTATCCAGTGATCTTTTAAACCCTGAACATGTAATAAAATCAGTGGGATTCTGCATAGGTGCAGGGTTGTATTTTAATCCAACTCCCTGCAGAATAATAGCACTTTCTTAGCCTTTTTAAGACACCAACATCACTTACAGTCGATCTTATGAAAATTCCTTAAAATGTGTATCTGAAACTCAAGTAAGTTTTCTCAGGAATGACGTTCAGAGAAACATTGCAGATAAAGCTCATATCTTTGTGTTTTAAATATAAATCACAAGTGTTATTACCATTCCTCTTTTTCTCAGAGGAAATGCTGTATTTCTCGGCCTCTTCCTTGCAGCAGCTTAGTGAACAAGCTACAAATGCAACATTTTTTCAGCCTTCTTTAGAGATCTCCATGTAGTCCTCTGTTATTTTGTCAATAGTTTCATTTACAGTCCCTATTGGCTATTAGAAGAGTTTTCCCAGAGACAGATAAAATGTCCATACAATACTCTCCTTTAACCTTTTCACGCAAATTGCACCTCTTAGCCAAAGATATCTGGGCACCTGTATAAAGGCTGGGGAAAAATGCTGCCTATACGATAGTTTTTTTATAGTCATTGCTGGACAGAAGCAAGATCAATGTCCAGGCTGTAGTTCAGTTCAGGTTTTGAAGCACCAGACTTAATTTCTTGATATTTTTGAGCTTTACAGAACTTGTCTAACTTCTCGTTTTCTCTTTTTTACTAAAAAGCTCCAAAAACGCGAGAAGACATGCAGGGCTTACCTTAAGGTATCTCTCCTGTGCTGTCACCCTGCTTTCTCCCTGCTTCAGCAACCTGCCACGCTTTATCATCTTGCTGCATGATCCTATGTATTTCAGTCTTTGATAAATGTGTATTGTGCCCCATATCAACTGTACAAATGTTGGCTTTGCACAGGTATAACACTCAAAAAAAAAATTAAAGATCAAAGTTTATACCTCTTTTACCTCAACTTGTTCAAAACTTAAAGAGCAGAAATAGTTATCTGAATTGGAAGTAATAATATAACTTTGGGTAGGGGAAAAAGCTAGCAACTTAACAGAAATTACTTCATCTTGGATAGTATTTTATATCAAAGACTGTTAAGAGTTAATTTGCTTGCATGAAAAATGTACATTATATAGTCCGCTTTGTTCTTTGTGTATTTTTATACGTTGTGACATCACTTTTTCTTACAGTTTTAAGAGTTGTACAAAAGCCAGATTCAGTGACTTCAGGATAAAGTGCAAAGATAAACATTTCTCTAACTTCACTAGTAAAACGTGTGACACTTGTCCCATTAACCAGGTTATATGGAAGGCACTTAAACATTGCTAACTGATTTTCAGTTTCTTTCATCTGCTGTAGAGTGGTGATAATCTGCAGTGGCCAGCTTCTGCTTTACAATACAATGCCAGTAATGCCACCTCGCACCTCTAAGAAGAAAAAAAGTCTTAGAATAAATCATGTCTATCTGAAGAATTTTATTGCACATTTCTTCAAAGTTACTTTTAAAACTACTGAGTTTTACTTGTGTCCTCTGACATAAAATGTAAATGATTTCTGAAAAGAACTTTAAAATACTTCACAACTTAATAAAATAATTCAGACTCTTAGTTAAGAGGTATTTCTCCATACAGGGCACTTTGGCTTTTATCCTACATCCCTCAAAGTGCATGGGAGATGTCTGGTTATACAAAAATTTGCCAAAAAAGAGACAAAGATCTGGAAAGAAATTCACTCCTCAAATAATAATAATAGTCATAGCTTTTTATTAGAAAATATTTTTAATAGTAAAGGGAAATCTAGCAGATATGATTTGAATAGACTTGAGTTTTCATATTTCATTTTTATGAGAAAACATGAACACAAGCAGTAATGGTGTTACTCCAGCAGCTACATGATCTTCCCACTGCACACTCGCCTCTGTCTTAAAGAACACCTCAAAATATTGGGCAGGATATAACTTTCAACAGGAAAAATGCAGAGCTAGATTATCCCATAATAAATAAAAAGTATTTCATATTAACAAATGCATACTGTCTGTGCTATATGTAGATACACAAGAAACCATAGCACAACCTTAATCTCCAGCAAGTGTCATTTTCTGTAGGTCTCAAATGGGCTTCTCTGCTTAGGTAAGACTATAGCAAACCTTGAAATTACAAATCAAAAGCTGACTTACACTATGCAAATGAAGCAAGTTCCCACTTTGTGACAGAGGATTCATTTGTACCTCAGATTAGAGGCTCCAGTCTGTATTTCTTGGTGACTAATGAATCTGGCCTCTGCAGACCAATTTCTGTTCCACTCTAGTTAATGGCTGCAGCAGTATCAGTGTGAGCATTTTGACTATTCTTATCTTCCATTAGAGAAAGAAAAAAGGCTTTAATGTCACTTCGAAGTATCTTCCACCTGCCAGGAAGGTCGTAGTGGCTCACAATATAGACAGAAAGAGGATATTAAAATGGATTGGGTTAATTAATGTTGCTCTGACAATAGACTTGACCAACTTTACCTGTTCATTTATTTGCACAATATAGTGTTAGAGACCGACATCTTTCTGCTTGTACAGTGTGTTCTGTTTCCATTCCTGTTGCTTTTAAATTGATCAAACAAATTATATATGTGCTTAATGACACATTATGACTAGGTAAATGGGACAGAGTAAACAGGGTGTTTCAGCAGTGCTTCGTGTACTCAATGCACAGCATACTCAATGCACAGATACATTATGCATTAATGTAAGAGCCTGCCTTCAATTGATTAACTGATTACCGTGGATTATTTTGTAAAAATAATGCAATCATGTCATGGAATTCTTCTTCTTCCTTATTTACTGTTACTTTATATGCAGCTTAATGAGCCTTAAAATATGATTATAGACTTGTTACAAGAAAGACTTTTTAAAATGGCAGGTTTATTCGGTGTTACAGTTTTTCCTTCACTGATAACAGGGACAGCCAGTGGACATCTTGTTTGCTCTATTGATTTCCTTTTCTAACTGACCTTTGTGCAGGAATGAGAGTTAGTAATCTTTTTAAGTATCTACGAACAGGTACAGGATCAGGAGGGGGAGTGGGAATGGCCCAAGCTAATTTATATCCACTGAGTCAGCTTCATTTCATGCCTCCTCTAATAAAGAAGGCAGTTTGTCATAGACAAGTAGTTTATAGTGCTGTGGCTGCACGAGTTGGGCTAAGTTTCCAGAAGTGTATTATTGTCATTGCAGGCTAAACTGCAGAATGCCAGTTTGGGCATTAGTATTTTTTAAATAGAATTTATGCATTTTGACATTAACTTCAAGATGAAAGCTTCAGGCAAAACTTCTGGCATTTATTTTTGCATTTTTCTGCGCATTAATAAGACTGTCTTTTTATCTGATACAAGGCAAGTCAAATCTGCATGTTTACCACTTAGAGACCACACAATGCTAGTGGCTAACTGCACTTACCCAGCAAGAGGATGGAAAATATTTTTACATTGAAAATAGTCTTCTAGTGCCATTAAATCACAGTAAATCATTCTGACACTTAAGTATTGTCACCAGATAACGTTAGAAATTTTCCCCAGCTGCCTAGGGCAATCAGACCTAATGATAGTTTTCTAATGAATGCAGGCAATTGTGGATACAGTGGACAACCTGCTCAGGCCTGAAGCTCTGGAGTCCTGGAAGGACATGAATTCTTCAGAACAAGCCCATGCAGCCACAATGCTACTTGACACGTTAGAAGAAGGGGCTTTTGTGTTGGCTGATAATCTCTTAGAACCAACTAGAGTCTCAATGCCCACAGAAAATATCGGTGAGTGAATTTCTTTTCAAACATAAGTCTGTCCTACACATTGCTTTATGGAAAGTCAGGAAAAATACTCCAGAGAGTGACATATTCTTTGAAAGCGGAGCTGCATAACATTTGATGGAAAGGTAAATGATCCTAAGCAGTTGAGACACACTTTTCTTGTTTAGCTCTTCAAAATTAGCATTCTTCTTTAGTGTCATTAATACAGTATAAAATGGAAAGTGGTTGATGTTGCAAAGTTGATTTACTACTGAAAAATCGTTAGGAGAATGTATGGATATGAAGAGTGGTTAAATGGCAGAGTATGGATTTTTTGAGTTAACTGCTTTCTGTAGAGCTGCAGAAATGCTTTCCTGTTATATGTAAACTGTTCCTAATGAATTTGAATTACTTTTTTGCAACATACACTACCAGTTAGATATTTTAGGCACTCAGAACATAGACCAAATGTTTATATTAAACATGACTGCCTTCAGGTAAAAATGTGTTCAGTGAACTACATCTCCCATAATGCAGAATAGCTAAGCTTCAGAGACTGCAAAATAGCTGAAGATAGTTGGAGCATAATTTGGAATTAAGTGGTGATAGAAATGAAGGAGTTTGGTATTAGAGATGTGCAGATACTGGTATGTGGGATGTGTTAAAGCAAAAATCATTGCTATGCATAAAATTAAAATTCCTTCATCCTATTACAGAGATTAATGTAGTCTCAGTGAGGCACAAGGAAGCTGAACGTCTGCTAATTTGAGGGGTACTGAAATGGAGACTTGGAATAGACTGCAGAAATGAGACTTTTCACGTTTCAATGTCTGCATATTTGTAACTGTTGAAGATGATTCTGCCTAGTTTTTAATTTGAGTAGACATACTGGAAAAGGATGGGGAAAGGTGTTACAGTCCGTTATCAAAGTGACTGCACCAGTTGTTTCTGAAAGAATGTCGGTAGAGTCACAGAAATCTCTCTTGGGATGTTCATGAGCAGTTTCATGGAGCTCAGTAGACTTGTCTGAATATCAGTTCTTGTGATAAGCTGTCTTGAAGTCATAGTAACACATTACTGATGCCATGCAAGACTGAATTCCCAGCGCACCTACGAATGTGTGGCTTAGAGAAAGAAATAATTCCCTAATATCATACATTTTGTCCATGTATAGTATAGACCTATAGTTAGACCAGTTTAATATAATGCAGATAGGTGTCAACAGATTGACCACTCTGACCCATATGATTTTACATATCATGGGGAATCCAGCTTTTGGTGGTAATCCCATGAAAGCTTCCCAATATACAATGTATTAGAAGGTTAATACATGAAGTAAGGCTGAGTGGCATCTAATTTTTCAATTTAAATATTTTTTAGAAGAAACAGTCAGTGGTTTTCTGTAAACCTTTACACTTTCCATAACCTATAAACCTTCAGATTTAGGAAAAAAGCTAGAATTTTTGTTTTTTAAGTTTTTTAAATTTTTTAGCAGAGGATCCTGCATAGGCATTACGAGCTTCAAAATTAACATTTCTCTGCAACGTGCGTGTGTGATATTCTTAAGTGAATATTTTGGAGGCACACGTAAAAACAAAGTTTGATGTTATGTTATCACTATTAAAATTTTAGTAGCATGCACCAGATTTAGTTAAAGAAACTAACTGTGCTTGCAGCATGCGTTACAGATCTGTCTTTAGGGTGGCACATTAGGACAGCAGTGCGAGAAAACTGAATAAAGAGGGGGGGAAATATTGTCATCTGGCATATTGCAATCTGACCAAGAGACTTCCTGTGCAGTCTCCTTTTTTACTACTTTTTTTCTTTTTTCCCTTTCCTTGGATCTGCCTAGTTTTGGATGTTGCAGTGCTCATTACGGAGGGCCAGGTGCAGGACTTGAAATTTCCTCAGGGCAGCAAAGGAGGGAACTCTATTCAGCTCTCTGCAAGCACCGTGAAACAGAACAGCAGGAACGGTGAGTCTTGGGCATGGAATACTGAAACTCCATTAGCTTTTATAAAACCTCTGTTACCTCCCCTAGTTAAAATATCAAAACAAAACACAACAAAACTGCTTTGTGGCTTTTTCTCAAACGTCATGGGTACCTGGTTGATTTTCTTTGAATCTATAGCCTGAAAATGTCTCTCTGCTGCTACTCTGTTGTCACTTCATTAGAGGACAGGTTGCTGTCTTTCTGTGGACTTCTGTGGCATGATGATGGGATTTTTTTTCTTTTGTAGGATTAGCAAAACTGGTTTTCATCATTTACAAAAGTTTAGGGCGTTTCCTCAGTACAGAAAATGCAACCATAAAGTTAGGCAGCGACTTTGCTGGGCGGAATAGCACGATCGCAGTGAACTCCCACGTCATTGCAGCCTCTATCAACAAGGAGTCTAGCCGGGTGTACCTGACTGATCCTGTACATTTTACGCTGGAACACATTGATGTGAGTTATGCTAATGAATTAATGGGAAGGTCATAAAATCAGCAAGACAGAAAAGCAGTGCAGAAAAGTAACATTTTTCCATTTGAATTTTAAATGTTGGACTAGGTCAGAAACACAAACTTAGTTAAGTCTATGAACATAAAATTAAATGAGCCTGGTTCAGTGATTATTAGAACTTAAGTGTATTCTTAATGAAAGCTAATTCAGTAATCAACATGAAAATGTAAATGACTAATTCATTTCTAACTGAAAATTAACTCTTACCATAGTAGCAGGGTAGAAAATAGCTGTTAAGATTCATGATGGTCTGATGTGGCAAGTTTAATGACACTTCTAACTTTATGCATTCATATTGGAGCAAGTCCTGGAAACATGTGTAAATTGTTTAAATACTTTCATTCAGTGAAGAATAAAGTATTGTATTTTGGTTTGTTATTTATGTTTTCTTCCCAGTAATTTATTTGATGTGTTTATTTGCTCATTAGTTTGGTCTTTTCTGTTTTCATGTCTCCCATAGGGGCAGTAAATGATCACTACCATGATAGAGAAAATATGGTTGTATTGTCCTCACAGTTTGCCTCTTTTTATAAATCTGTTTTGACTATTTTCATTGAGGAATGAACTTTTTCCTGATGTCTGTTCACATGACTTTGGTCTGACCAAAGTGTGAGTCAAAGGAAAGAGATCATATTATCAAATTCTCAGTTACAGGAAAAGCATCTTCAGTATAAATTCACAGTATTACTTTTGGAGAAAGCAAAGATAGCTATAATGTACCATCAGTGCATAAAATTGTAAGATCGAAATTGTAATTGTTTAAAATCAGGTCTACAATAATTGAGACTACACTTTAGAGTGTTTCGGATTATAAAGTCTCTTTTAAACTAGATGTCTTCCTTGTGTAACATAGACCACAATTTTGCTGATGAAAAACTTATTGTCCGAAACATGCAAAGTTTAATCTAAATGACTCTTTACACATATTAAACAATTGTTATTGCTATCTTAGTGCGTAAAATCCTCATTTTATGTTATCCTTTTATCTCCCAGCCTGACAATTATTTCAATGCAAATTGTTCCTTCTGGAACTACTCAGAGAGGACTATGATGGGATACTGGTCAACTCAAGGCTGCAAGCTTGTTGACACAAATAGAACTCATACAACGTGTGCTTGCAGTCACCTAACCAACTTCGCAATTCTCATGGCTCATCGTGAAATTGTGGTAGGTAATGATGCTACTAGCCATCAGCAGGGAACAGACTTTTAAAGACTGAGCTTTAAATTTTTAGCAAGATCCAAAGTTGCTGAAGTTTCTTAAGTATTTCTAGCTGCTAGCCACTCTTTCCAAAGTAATTTGCTTTCTGTAGCACTTTTTTCCTCACCTATAAACTTAGAAGCAAAATAACAGGAAAGAAAAACAAGGAAGGACAAGAGTTTCCCTCAAGTCATATTTTAGTTACTGGCCACCTTATAACTGTTTTACAGACTTCCCCTCAGTACAGCTGGAGAGTATCTGTAGGCACAGCTATGCAGTCTGTTCCCTGGAATGTCAAGTGCCAGCTCTCCTTAGAGCAGGAAGGTCAGCCCTTTACTGGATGTCAGGGAGGCCCAGAACATGCTATATTTGTAAGGATATGGGGCCTCTCATCAAACCATTGTATTCAGAAAGTTCACTGAAAAGATAACCAAGATGACAAAAATAATTCTGTCGCAATTGAAGCAAGGAACTTTTCTTTAGCTAAATGTGAGATTAGAACTGGAATTAACACGTAACATATTCTGCATTGTATCTTAATTGCTGTGTAAGTCATTGCTTTCTTCTCTGCTGTGGACCTCTGTAGTAAGGAACATATACTTTTATAGCATGTCCCAAGGAAAGCTCTCCTCTTTGTTTGCAACAGAACCTAGAGGCACTTTCAAAGTGCTATGTTTCTCTACTTGTCTGATGAGTTTACAGCGAGCTGTAGGAAAAATTAAAATGCTATGTGATCTGTCTAAAATAGTTACATTTTTCACTCAGACTTGCTCATCTTCTACTTACCCTAATCTTGCTCTTCTGGAAAGGTGACCTGAGACTGAGAAATTACTGAGTGCATTTTGTCCATCTCATGTAATGAACAAGTAACTTTTCTGGATGCTAGTAGTGAAAATAGGTTTTTGTTTATACTCATAAAGAGTCATATTAATTTTCTCCATTCTTGGTTATTTCTAGTACAAAGATGGAGTGCACGAATTGCTCCTCACTGTCATCACCTGGGTGGGAATTGTCATCTCTCTTGTTTGCCTGGCCATCTGCATCTTCACATTCTGTTTTTTCCGTGGCCTGCAAAGTGATCGTAACACTATTCACAAGAACCTTTGTATCAACCTATTCATTGCTGAGTTCATTTTCCTAATAGGCATCGATAAGACAGAGTACAAGGTAAGTTTTCTCTGTGTGTACTGATCTTGTTCTCTGAAATGACTGTTTGAAATGGATTTGAATTAAAACATGACAACACCACCAAGCTTTCAGCATTCAGACACAGCAAGGCTGAAATAAAAGCTAAGTGTGAAAGTACAACAGCCATCTTCATAAATAGTATTTACATCCATCAAAAATATCACCATGGCTTTAATTTCCCACTAACTGCAGTATTTTTCATTTTCAGTTGAGAAATATCAGCTATTAATGAAGCAGGTGTTAAACTTTTGAAAGAGGAGATTAAATGTTGATATACTAGGACCATTTTTTTTTGCTACATTCGTATGTGTGAACAGCTATTCACTACTTTTGTGTGTATATATATATATATATTAGTACAAAGCCTTGTCTATATATTTATACATTTTTTACACTGCACATACATGCAGGATTTTTGGCAGTATTGGTGAAATGATATCTGGAGATTCATTGAGTTGAAATTTAATAATCAGTAAAGTTTCATCCAGGATTCATCCAAAGGGGAGAGAATTCAGATTGATTTCTGTTATGACAGTAGAAACCTCCAAATTAGAGCAGATAAAAATGGCTTGATGGCTGCTTCATAATTTTAAATGAGCAATATTTCACTGTGCATCTAGAACCAACTGTTCATGTCTCAGATTATCTAAACTGTAAGTCCTAAACCCATATCAGTTTCAAAATTAATGTGTATAAAATTAAAGAGTCCAGTCTGCAATTGAAGAGTGGAGGGTGAGGGAGGAATCTCCTTATCTTCATTGACACACTTTAGACTATTTTCTGTAGCTACTGAGCACACATTAGTGTTTTCAAATATTCAGTGTATGTTTTCAGGTAGGGAAAATGCTCCTGAATTTGTGAAAGATGTCTTGCAGAAGTATATGCTGTTCTATAACTCACTATTTAATTGGAGATGAAACAATGTGAAGATTTGGTGGTTTATACTTCCGTTTTTCTTTTTCTTTCAGATTGCATGTCCAATATTCGCAGGTCTGTTACACTTTTTCTTCCTGGCAGCCTTTGCCTGGATGTGTCTAGAAGGAGTGCAGCTTTATCTAATGTTAGTAGAAGTATTTGAAAGTGAATATTCTAGGAAGAAATACTATTATGTTGCTGGCTACCTCTTCCCTGCTACAGTCGTTGGTGTTTCAGCAGCTATTGATTATAAGAGCTACGGAACAGAGAAAGCGTAAGTAATTGCAAGTGACCTGAGTGTTTTTCAAGTGAATAATTTTTTAAAGCCTATTAGCTGTCAGAGGGTCTCTGACAGACTAAAATACCATCTGAAAGCTTTATTGGTAAGAGAATGGCAATGCTGTGCACAAATTACAATCAAGTCTTTTGTAGTTCTCTAGGTTCAGAGGATTTGTACTCCAGAGAGACTGATTCTAAATTATGGTCTTTCTTTAAACACAAAAGATTGACCTGAAACAAATTGAAAAAGTAAATAACTTTTTGGTCTCAAATGTATATTAAGTAAAATTTTTCAACTTAAAGTCTCTGACAGGCCTAATCGCCATGTTTTAAGCTGATGCTTCATTAGATCTTTTTGTTCAACTGCCCCTCTAGCTACCTCTTGTCCTGAATTATGACAGTACAATATTTCAACCCATATGTTTCACTTTGATGATATTTTATCAGGCGAGTAGAGCAGGATTAAAATTAGCCACTGCCTTTTATTTACAAAAATACAGATACATATAGAAAGTGACAGAAGGTAGACAGAAAATGTTTCTCAGGATTTGAGTTGCTGGAGGCATGAATTTGCCTTCCAATAGTGTTTACTTTGTCCTTTGATGAAATTAGTTACAGAATGGGAAGATACTGTTGACTACAAGAAAGCTGCTTGATTTTGCTACTGATGAAAGACAAGTAAGAGCAATTCAGCAGGGAACTGAGCTGTATGAAAAACGAATCGCTAAGTCAGCCCTGATAGGTTTACACATCATCTACTCTGGTATCATATGTATACTTTCTCTACTGTTCAACTCCATTTGTGGCATATTATTTATACCATATTGCTTTTCAGTAAAATATGACACTTTCTGTCTCATTCCTCAGGAAAAACACTTTGCATATGGTACAAACTTAAAAGCAGATTTTGAAGATTACATGTAAAACATGTGAGAACTACTTAATGATGATTCGTTGTCCATGACAGCACCTGTAACCAAAACTTCTGACTGAAAGGAGAGCAAGTTCCTTTTGGTTTTGCTGCTTCTTATATGTTAGCTATTCCTGACGAAGTAGTTTAAGTTCAATAATGTTATTAAACAGGACTTATCAGAAGAGTATCAGGTTAGGAAAAATTGTCCATAGGCTAAGTGGTACTGGGCAAATGTTTATCATTGTTTACTGGCGAAATGTTAGCTTAAGAAGTATTTTTGCACTTTTGTTTTCTTGGACTGAGGTACTAATGAAGTTTTTAATTTTTGATTCTCTTTTTTTCCACAATAGTTGCTGGCTTCATGTAGATAACTATTTTATTTGGAGTTTCATTGGACCTGTTACCTTTATTATTCTGGTAAGAACTTTGTTTTTTTCTTTCTTTTAGGTTGCCTCACAGCAAAGTTAAAAAGATTGAATGACATCACTCAATACCATCCTTATTCACAGGACATTTCATGAAAATGCTTATAAACAATTTGTAATGTGACCAATGGTCATATAAATGTTTAGAAATCTTTAAAGAGTGCTGGTCAAATGATTAATTGTCAGCTGTGGTGACGCTTGAGCATAGCCATTTTTATCTAATGGCTTGAAACACTGAAGGTCATATTGACATGTGTAGTCACATGAAAAATCAATGAAACACAGGTTTTTTTTAAAGGAACCATTGCGATTGCTTTCAATTGAGTCACTATTGTATGTGTTCCAGAATTTAACTGCTAATTATCCAACATAATTATCTCAAAAGGGTGTTCTAACACACTAAATAATTAAATAGATCTTATATTTCATTATACTTACACAGTATCTGCATATGTATTTGCATATGCATGTGCACATTTTCCGTGACTACTTCTATGTGTATTTATGCTACATGTAATGTATGTCAGACATAAATTCATCTATTTTAGTATAAATAACAAAATATTATGCAATCAGTAGAAAGTATTGCTGTCATCTGAGTGAAGTTGTAGGCATGCACACCCATATGTACACCCATAGCTGTGTGCTCCGTCGTCCATTTAAATTGAAATGTTGTGTTCATACCTCAATTATCCGTTGTCTGAGTGCTTTCAGGTAAAACCAGCACACAGTCATCTGTCAACCCAGGGAAAATGTCTCCCTGTTACTTCAGACTAATAATACCAACACTGCAGAACATAGGGTTTTGGAAGGAAGGTGAATGCAAGCCGTACATTTCGACGTACCTTGCTAGTTCAGTATCTTTAAAGCCTGGCTGTACTTTGGAAATATTCTAGAAGGCTGTGCTGAGGGCAGAGAGCTTTTCTCATAACTGCTGATAGTTTAGAAATATTAATTCATTTCTTATGCTTTTGAAGGTCCATATAGTTACCTGTTCTGCTGTCATGATGCCATAGTAGAGTTGTGAACCGTTAACAGAAATTTTGTTCCCTTGAATTCCCAAATTCAGGAATTGGATTTTGTCATTATTACTTTTTTCAGCCTAAATCACAATCATCAGGCATAATTTTGAAATTTCTGACTTTTATAGATCTATGAGCTAATATATAGGTGTACTATTTCAACACTTCTTGTAGTTCATGTTACTTCTCCATATAAAAATAAATAGATATTTTTATGATGGAACTTTCTATAGAAAGTGTACCCAGACAGTCCTTTATAGGTACTTTGTACCTTACTCGTATGTTCAGTATTGAAATAAGCTTATGGATATTTAGGTTGATTTTACTCTCTGTATATTTC
>JASSUY010017168.1:0-17237 GCA_032466535.1 Forpus xanthops
GGCCCTCAGCCCCGCGGCTGAGCGGCACGACCGCCCGGCCGGCAGCGGAGGAAGGGGTGAGTGGAGCCGGAGCGGGCTACCGCGGCCCCTCGGCCCGGCCTTGGGCTGGGGGAGTCGGGGAGGGCGGTGCGGGCAGCGGGCGCTGCTCCTGAGGGAGGCTCCCGAGATGGCCGATGGTGCGGGGGAGGTCCTCGGTTCGGGTGTGCGGTGCCGTTGGGTTCCCCTCAGAGCGGAGCGGGGACGAGCACGGCCGGGAAGGGGATCTGAGAGCCGCGTTTATGGGGTGAGGCGGCTCCATGGCCCCGTCGTGGGAGGCCGGTGTTTGGTGAGGGGGGAAGCGGGATGAAGTAACTTGGGTCCTGGCCGCTGGTGGAAGTGGGTGAAGTTGGAGCGCACCCGGGTGCTCCAGAGCGAGCTCGGCCCCTCGGGCGGCCTCGGTGTGCTTTGCAAGTGGAGCTGCTCGGAGATAACTGCCTCATGCTTCTGTGCGAACCGAGGGCTTCGGAGCATTGATTGTGCCCAGCTGGCAGCCTGGCATCTGTTCATGTGGAAGGGAAACGGGCGCCTTTTGGTCATGGTCCCCTTCCTCTGAGGGTGGTGGCAGCCATCGAGCCGGCAGGTCGCCTGTGGGTTGGGTATCCATCACCCGAAAGGACAGGCAGGGATGCAGACCAGGTAACTGCCGAGGTGCACCTACTTTCTCAAGCACCCTAAAGCGGTATCTCAGCTCTATGTGTATGTGTGTGGAAACAACCCTGTTGAGTTGGGATTTTCAAAGTACACGTAGAAAGCTCATCTGTGAGGAGAACCAGGACACAGAAGCCTGAAGTACCTCAACCCTGCTGCTAGTCATGTAGGTTGGTGACAGAAAGACAACATGGCAGTTGCTCGATGTGGAAGGAGAGGCTGGACCTGGCCCTGTTTAATCCCGTTGTGCTCAAGGGGGATGGGATGGTGCTAGGGAAATGTGAAGCTATGACAGATAAAGGATGAGGGGTAAATTCTGAGGCAGCCTGGAGGGCAGATAAGTGCGGTGCAAGCAAGTGGTGGTTTTCTGATTGGGGAGATAGACCTCATTCAGAGTTGGGTCAGTGTTTAAACTTAACCCCCATTAACCCAGTTTAATTCTTGCTTGGAGAAGGTTTTCAGCAGTGTAATTCTTTAGTGGGATGTGTGTTGGTAGGGTTTTCTTCCCGGCTGCTGAAGCTCAGTGTTCAGTTCAGTTTTGCCTATATAAGGGGAGCAATAGGCATTTCCTCCTGGCAATTGTTATTTAAGCATGCAGGAAGTTGCACCTTGATCTGGGTTTGTGCTAGGTGACGCTGACACAGGTGCTTTGAAATACAGAGCCACGGAAGGATGTGCTGCTTGCTTCTGAGCAAACAAACCACATCTGGGTCTTGGTGCCTTTCGTAGTGTTAATGATCACAGGCAGGTTTTACAAGTGTTTTTGTCACTATGTTTTTAGCGATTTATGTCTTAAATGTTGTTAACCATGCCAAGTGCAAGGTCCTGCACCTGGGTCAGTGCAATCCCAGGCACAGTTACAGGTTGGACAGAGAAGAGATTCAGAGCAGTCCAAGGAGAAGGACTTGGGGGTGTTGGTCAATGAGAAAATGAACATGAACCGGCTGCAGTGTCAACTCACAGCCCAGAAAGCCAACTGCATCCTGGGCTGCATCCAAAGGAGCATGACCAGCAGGTTGAGGGAGGTGATCCTGCCCCTCTACTCTGCTCTGTGAGACCTCACTTGGAGTATTGTGTGCAGCTCTGGTGTCCTCAACATAGAAAGGATGTGGAACTGTTGGAACAAGTCCAGAAGAGGTCATGAGGATGATCAGGGGACTGGAACACCTCCCCTATGAAGATAGGATAAGAGAGTTGGGGCTGTTCAGCCTGAAGAAGAGAAGGCTGTGTGGAGACCTCATAACAGCCTTCCAGTGCCTGAAGGGGGCTGTAGGGATGCTGGAGAGTGACTCTTCATGAGGGACTGTAGTGATAGCACAAGGGGTAACGGGTTCAAACTGAAACAGGGAAAGTTTAGATTGGATCTGAGGAAGAAATCCTTTACTGTGAGGGTGGTGAGGCGCTGTAATGTGTTGCCCAGGGAAGTTGTGAATGCACCATCACTGGCAGTGTTCAAGGCCAGGTTGGACAGAGCCTTGGGTGCCATGGTTTAGAGTGAGGTGTCCCTGCCCATGGCAGGGGGGTTGGAACTGGGTGATCTTTAGGTCCTTTCCAGTTCTAACTATGCTAGGATTCTGTGTTGTCTAAGTATCTGCAAGCTGTTTGTCCCAGAGCCTAGTGGAACAGAGAATACACTATGCACATGCAGAGCAAAACTGCAAACACTTGACCTTTGGGAAAGGTTAGGTGAAAAGCTTGTAAAAAGCCAGGGTGAGTGGGTTTAAATTTGCACAAGAATCTAAACACAGAACTGGAATAATGTTGAGTCTGTGAACTCCTGGAAGTATTTTGCACTATGTAAGTCTTTCAGGATTGATATGAAAGTGGGCTTGTTTGGGAGGTAGGCCCTGTAATTCTAGAACACATGCAAGAGCATGCTGTCTTATGTATGTCTCTTGTCTGTTCAATGAGTTTATTAACAAATGGGAAGCAACATCTGGAGAGAGTGTCTGATACCAAAGCTTTGGAAAGCAAACCTATGTGAATTGCGAAGCAAAATGCTGAAGTGTACCTGAAAAGTGGGCAAAATCAGTGTACCTTGTAAATTTGGAGAAGAAAAGGCTGCGTGGAGGTCTCATAGCAGCTTTCCTGCATCTGAGGGGGGCTTATAAGGGTGCTGGGGAGGGACTCTTCATGAGGGACTGTAGTGATAGACAAGGGGTAATGGGTTCAAACTTAAACAGGGAAGTTTAGATTGGATCTGAGGAAGAAATTCTTTACTGTGAGGGTGGTGAGGCACTGGAATGGGTTGTACAGGGAAGTTGTGAATGCTCCATCGCTGGTGGTGTTTAAGGCCAGGTTGGACTGAGCCTTGGGTGGCATGGTTTAGTGGGAGGTGTCCCTGCCCAGAGCAGGGTGTTGGAACTGGATGCATTTAAGGTCCTTTCCATCCCTGACTGTTTTATGGTTCTGTAAGTTTGTTCTTTCCTTAGTCAAACAGAATGTGCAGTTTAACTTGCTTTAATCCTTTTACCAATGCCACTTTGAGGCTGGAAGTAAGGCAGGGTTCTTGGTTGGAAGAATAAGTGATACTAATACAGTAAGCCTAGGTGGACACTTCTACAGTAATTTAGTCTTTCAAAGAAAAGACTGAATTCGCAGAAACCAGTTTCCCTTTTTTTTTTGCATTGCTGGGAAAAGTCTTTCCTTTTTTGTAGGCAGCATCCTGACAGTGATGCTTACTCTTGTGGGCAGGAAGATTTCACCTCTTTCCTACCACATTCCTCCCCATCCTCCCTCGATTTGGAGATAAAACACCTTTTTCACCTGCAGAACTGGCCCTTGGGTTTCTTGGCACTTTGCTGCTGCCTGACTTGGTATGAGGAAGAGAGAGGCTCAAAATAGAGCACAAACCCAGGGATTTCTTGTGTCTGAATGCTGTGTTGGGCGTGAATCATACAAGGAGCTGCTCTGTGTTTACATTCAGAGAAAGGTGTTTGAATTGTTTTGAGAAGTTAAAGCTTTTGCACATACAAACAAAACCAGTCTAAAGGGTTGATTTCTGTTTAGACATGACAGTGGAGCATGTTTAGGAGCCAGGTTGTGGAGGGAAGGCTGAGTTGGGTTATGGTTCCTGCCTAGTCTCAGGTCCAGCAGCAATTAAAAATGATAAAACTCTATCTTCTGGATGGTAAACTGTCAATATTCAACTTGTTGTTTTGTAGCCTTTCCAACACTCTACAGTTTCTTAAAGGATTGGCTGTTATTCCTGTAAACACACTTGGAGTTGCTCTAGATCTCTAAAACACCTAAAATGCAATTAAATTTTAGGTATTGGCAATGCAAATGCTTGCCAAATTGATAGAAAATGGCTTCTACAGTCCAAGCACATGATTCAGGTAATACCCAGAGCCTGCCTGTTAGAAAGCAAGCTTTTTCATGGACTGATACTGCTCAGTTTTGCTAGTAAGATGAGACAAATAGGCCAGAACTTACCAAGAAGGAAGTGGGGTCTCAAGAACAGACTTTTGGGTGCTTGGCCACTGAATTACTCTGTCTGTTGTTGTACTTCCTATGCATTACATGAAGCGACAGATTAGGGAGCATCATTCTGCTCACTTGATGTCTTTAGCAGTACTGTAGGTACCCTGGCCACTATTTGTTTTTCCCCATTCACCCCATCCTTCCCAAAAGATCTGAAATGGTTCTGCAGAGTATGGGGTTACTGGAAAATGAAGCTGCTGATGGTACTTTTGGGCAGGTTGGTTGCAATTTCTTTTGATTGAAATTGGAAGGGGAAAGTGAGGACATGTGACTTAGTGGCTTTAATGTCCTGGTCTGTTGAGAAGAGGTGCATTTTTACAGAACAAGTCCTGATGTTTTTCTTCAGGCTTATAAAGCTGCCATTTTATAAGACTGCAGTTTTATAAGCTGGGTAGAGTAATTGAGGTTTTTTTCCTCCCCTCTGGACCTGTTACATAAATGTAATTTAAGCCACATAACTGACAGAAAAACTGAGCTGCAGGGAATGAAGATCAGCTTCTACTTGGGAAAAGTACATCCTGCAGCGTTTATGTTGCCTGTCGTTACCTTTTTCCATCCTCTGAGCTGTTTGATAACAGTGATGTGGATTCTCTGCATGTTATGCTATTATGATTACAACTTAGAACAGCTGGGCTACAAAAGTGTCCTGTTACTCTGTTAGGCTTTTTAATTCCCTGCTGGATGTGAAAGGTAAGATAGAAAATAAAGGCAAAGAACTGGAAATCAGTGGAAAAACAGAGATCTCTGCATCATCCCAAACTACAGAGCGAGGCAGTGCTAAAAGCTTGGGGAAAATGAAATTGGAGTGGTTGTTTGAGGAGGAACCTACCTGCAGAGTTTAGATTCTGAACAAGTACAATTACAGCTCCCAGAGAATAGAGTTGCTTGTGTTGGAATAAGTGGCTCGGGGTTGCTATTGATTCTGCTTTGTCAGCAGTTCTGATGGTAAGCAAACTGTCGTTCAGAAATACCAAGTCACTTTTCTGCTGTAGCTATGGAGCTCCTAAAGCAGCAGCAGGGGCTTGCTAGTCAAGAACAAGCTTTCACAAGGCAACCAGCTTCAAGAAGCTCATCTATTAGAAATGCACGTATCTGTCATAAATGCACATATCTATCATAAAATTTGCTTTGTGAAGTGTTTTGGACTTCTTTGAAGCTAACCTGCTATATAAAGGGGGGGTCTGCTAATACATGGGATAAAGTCAGTATTTAGGCTGGGTATTAGGAAGAAATTCTTCATTGTAGGGATGCCAGGCATTGAAGCAGGCTGCCCAGGGCACACTGGTGGAGTCACTGTTCCTATAAGTGTTCACAAACTACGTAGTTGAGGCCCTCAGTGCTGTGGTTTAATGGTGGCCTTGGCAGTGATGTGGGAGTGGTTGGACTTGATGATCTTGAAAGGTTTTTTCCAATGTTGTTGATTCTGTAATTCTATATTCTGAAGCATGTAGGATTTACCATGAGTCAAAACTTTGGTTGCCTATGTGCGTACTGGAAGAGGGAACCAGAAGGTTTACAAAGATGAGGAGTCAGTCTGCAGATGGAGAGGCATATCCTGCAGCATTCTGTGGGTTTAGAAGCTTTGGGGTGCTGTGCCACTGGCACAGTTTATTCCTTCAGCACCTATCTCCTCCCTTTTTTTCCTGGAAATGCTGTGTTCCCTCCCCAGTCCCCAAAGGCTTAATCCCCTTTGAACACAAAAGCCAAGTGACAACTATTACTCATACTTCCAGGAGGAAACTCCTGAAGGAAAACTTGCATATTCCTCAGACCTTGGTACTCAATCTCACTTGTTTGCAGAGTGGATCTGAGTGGGACTCTGGCTTGTGGACTCACCAATACATCAACAGTGTGTGAGTTTTTAGCAGTTATGGACACCAAGTGCTGTTCAAAGTGTTCCTTGCATGTTTTGTTTCCTGTCATTTCCAGCTATTTGAAGGCTGAGCAGAGTCTGGATTGCCCATCAGGTGGCCCAGTTGGAGTTTAGCTATTGTAATACTTCATTTTATTAGCAGTAATCCTGATAACAACCCTTCAATCTGGGAATAATCCGTCAAAATAACTGTTGATCTTCCACTTCAGATCTTTTCAGCTACTTAATTTTACTGGCTGGGAATTGAGATAATATTGACTCATGCTATTGAGAACAGGAAAGAATTCTTCAACCTTGGTGGTTGTGCCTAGAGCTGCTGGGAGAGCTACTGTGCCTGGGGCTATGCTGGAGGCAGCAGTGCTGCAAAGTCCTTGCATCTTCCATGTCAGGAGGATGGACTGATCTAAGCCTCCTACCTTTTTAGGTAAGGAAGTTGAAGCAGACCATGCTGCATCTGTGACTTGGACTCTCAGGAGATTGAGAGAGGAGAGGGAACACTTACAAGACATTTGTTTGTACATGGACTCAGTTTTTCAGGAAATCGATTTGGCAGAACAAACTTTTATGCTCATTTTGAGACACGAGCAGCACAAAGAGATACTTTAAACAAAACAAACCTTAAAAGCCTTGGCACTTGGACAGTCTAAATTATTTCCTGTTGCTTGCCAGCCAGAAATACTCATCTCTGCGCACCTCTGGATATTACCAGGGGATGATGGTAAGTTCAAAGCAGTTTTTTTTTTGATTGGGTCCTTTTGGTAAAGTTACGTTAGCTTGTAGGGGATTAAAGTTTTAAGGAAAAGAGAAAAAAGTATAAAGGGTGCCATCTATCTTCAGTGCTGAAATAAGGTTAGCCTTTTATATTTAAATCTGCTATTTTAGAATCATAGAATGGCTTGGGTTGGAAAGGACCTTAACATCGTCCACTTCCAACCCCTTGCCATGGGCAGGGATGCCTTGTGTCTAGACCATGTTGCCCAAGGCTCTGTCCCACCTCACCTCAAATGCTGCAAGGGATGTATCATTTACCAGTTCTTTGGGTAACCTGTGCCAAGGCCTCACCACTCTAACAGTAAAGAACTTCTTCCTTATATCTTACCTGAACTTCCTCTGTTCAAGTTTAAACCCATCATCCCTTGTCCTGTCACTACAGTCCCTCTCCAGCATCCTTGTACCCCCCTGAGTTTATAGGGCGTTAGAAGTTTAATGGGGGAAGGGAGGTATAGAGGATACCATTTAGCTTAAGTGTTACATTAGGCTCATTCTTTTATATTTCAGTCTGTTATTTTGCACTGGTCAGTTTGATTTTGTCCCTAGGATGTCAAGCTCTTGCATCTTAACTGAAGCTGGTGGCCTCCTGTGTGGAAGGAAGGTGTGGCTACCCTTGGTTCTGAGGTTTTTGACCAAGAACAGCTCTAAGCTGGCATTTGCTGTTCACTTGATATGGTTTTCTTGTACACTCAGTGTCTTTCATGTTTACTGCAGATGCGCAAGAAGTAAACTTTCACTTCCTGAACACTTCTGTATTTCACTTTTCCTCAAAGCACGGAGGAACAGACACTGATGACTTTGAAATTGCCAGAGCCCATCTATTTAGAGAGTTTAAAAGTTCAAAAGGAATGAGGCAGTTAAAGCAGTGAGCCTGACCCGTATGTATCAGCCTCTGTTGGCAGCCTTTACAGCTCTGTAACCTGTGCTGGTGCACTCTTCTTCAGGAGTTACCCTCACTGAAAACAGAAGGTTACACATCCACTGTTTGTCTTTTTACCTCTTCCTGCTATTGATTTGTTTTTTTTTTTTTTTTTCCTTATTTGAATCTTCTGCCCTTCTGAAGACTTATGGAATTAACAGCAATTCCAAGACATAGCACTTACTGTTTTCCACTGTTTCTAAAGGTGAAGTTTATTTAGTGGTCTACAGGTTGTAATGATCACCTCCTTCTGAAAGGGTGCTGTAAGCTTATCACTCCTCTTAACTGGCTTGCTGTTAGGAACATCAGTTCTCATCTTAGGCAGAGAATAGCTTAAATATATTTTATTTGACTGCTAGTATTGATTTTTAGGAAGTTTCTTAATAACTGTCCCCTAAAGACAGGAAATAATCAATAGTTCCTCCCCATTCTGGAAAGTGCTGGTATAATCAGAGAAAATCAGTTTGATCCTCGTTTTCTTCTTAGGATCATAACTGTTCATTGCCAAGAAAGTTTATTCTTGTGTCAATGCTTCTGTATCATTGCCCTCATGAAGGGGACATAGAGGTTGTGTTTATTGATAGTCTAGAACAAGCCCCCATAGCCTGATGAATGCATTGTATGTAGATGCCAGCTGCTAGCAGGAGCATTGGGATTCTTTGTCTTACCACCAGCGTCACTTGGAAATAATCAGCTTGTATTGGTTTGTGCCAGCCCTTGTTTCAGTAGTAATTTATGGCCATGAACTCCTTTCTTGCAAGTGTGGAATTGGCTAACACAGGAGAGCATGGGTTTGACTTCAAAGCCACAGGTGGTAAGTGAAAGGACATGTAGGGATAGTTGACCAGAAGGACTTCAGCTTTGCAAAAGAACAGTTATCTTCTGTCAAGTTAAAACAAGACAACACAGTCCTGTGCGTTTTACAGTCCTTTCAACTTCCTGTACATGTGACTTACAACACACAGCCAAGTTACATCTATATAAGCAAGATACATCAGCAAACAGACTGCTCACTTAGCTTAAAAGAAGGCACCTTTTAAATCCTGAGTACTCAAGCAGAGCCTTAAACAATTACAGCCTAAGACACGGGTCATATTAAGTTGGCTGTGTACAGATGAATTGTTCACCCTTTGGTATTGACTGAAAGTTTACTTTGCAGTAGAAGTGCATGGTATCTCCAGGTTTAATCTCACTCTGTTGGTACAAGCTTGCCGTGGAATTGAGAAATGAGCCCACGTTTTTCTTTGTCTATGGTGTGCATGCAGAGGGAGGAGGTAAGCAGTGCAGCCTGGGTATCATTGAGGCTATAGTTTCACATTACAGATCACAGTAGAACTATCTTGAGGCACTCCTGTTGTGGCATGTCAAGCCTTCGGTTGAGCAACTAATGTGTTCTGATGGATACCTGTTCTAGCTCAGCACTTCTCATCAGCTCCCTCCCCTGCTTCCTGCAGGGATGTGCTAACTTGGACACCGTGTTGTGAAAATCTTGCAGAAGAAACACCAATATGCTTTTAAGTGGGCGCAGTTTAACTTCTTCATAGAGTCCACCTAAATAGAATTATGGACTAGTTGTGGTTGGAAGGGACCTTAAGATCGTCTAGTTCCAACCCCTCTGCCATGTGCAGAGATGCCTCACACTAGGCCGGGTTGCTCCAAGCCCTGGCCCTGAACACTGCCAGGGATGGGGCATTTACCCCTTCTTTGGGCAACCTCTGCCAGTGCCTCACTACCCTCACAGTAAAGAACTTCTTCCTTGTGTCTAACCTGAATAGCTTTCTCTAGGCTTGTCTTGCACCACAGCATATACCTGTTGATGCGCTTCGTGCGTCATTTAGCGTGCAGAGGAGCATTTAGGTAGAACCACCCTCTTGCCCTGTATACTTGGAGGATAACTTTATGTGACAAGGGAAGGAGCTGCCAAGATCTAAATCTATGGTTGGACTCTCACTCTGTCGGGAGAAAAGTCAGGATCATGCATTACCTTCACCTCTGCTATGCTGGCTCATTGTGTGCCTTGACATTGTTCCAAGCTTTCCTCTGATTAACAAATTCTGTAGGACTTATCCAAGCCATTGTATCTTCTGTTACTGAAATGCTTGATAAATTTTGTTAGAGGGTAATGTAAACTACTGTGCTTTTTGTGTACATAGACACTGTTAACTCCTATTTTTCATTAGAGTTCCGTGCAGCTTGTTTTGAACAGACAAATTGGTGTATATCAGTGAAGCTGAGTAATTGCCTAAAGAACTTGATTTGTCCCCAGCTTTGTGGTGAGTTTGGCCTTGAGGTACAAGCAGCTGTCCTGATAGTTCTTCTGAAGCTGGCAAAGCCTTTTGTTAGAACTACAGCTTTTTTGCATGGCTTTGGCTAGGAATAAGACTTACCATGTTTCAGCTCCTGTTTTTAAAGCAATTTAATCAGCACTTGTTCTGCAAGGTGTTTGTTTTTCAAAGCCTATTGCTACTCACCTTCAGAGACAGGGGAGGTTGAGAGTAGTTTAATTAGCAGTTAAGACTGATACAGTGATCCCAATCACATAAACAAATACACACTTGTGGTCCTACACAACTCTCCTGGTTTTAGTGGGGCGTCTCATGGTGTGGACTCTTAGAGAGGACACAACCTACAAACACTAATGTATAATTTGCTAAGTCCCATACAGAGGCTTAAGAAAGTTAATATATTATAACCCATGTTAATAGGGATGGATTTTTGAGGGCTGACTTAGAATCCGACTCTTCTGAAGAATATGGCATAGCTCTGTGGAGCAGCAGGCAGTCTACTTGATGAGTGTCCCCTTCATAAAATGTGCTACAATGGGGCAATTCCCTTTCCCCTTCTATCTATTTCATCCTCATCCGGAATTGGGAATGAGCTATAAAATGTCTTTAAAGGGGGTAGAAGGAAAAATTAGACTCTTGGGAATATGGCCTGAGAAGTTAAATACTGTGAAGAAGCCTGGTGTGCTGGGGGTTCTTTGGCTGTAAGCACTCTGCAGTAAACTGGTGACTTAGCAATGCTGGTGTGAAGTTGTCTCTTGGATTTGCATACCGAGTCCCTCATCAGGTTTTCTTAGTTTACAGCTGAGGTATCTCTTCCTGGTTTGATTTGCATTTGATCCTGTTCGATTCCAGAAGCTGAAAAGGGTAACCTGTACATTTTTTTTTTTTTTCATGGAAGTTGTAGTTTAATAAGAACAACATTTTGATGCCTCCATTTTTAATTCTGGAGTTCCATTTATTGCCAGCTTAAATTTGTCTGTGTCAGTCCTGTAGAAAAAACACCAAGTGATGCTCGCAACCAGTAGGGAATATCTGGTTATTGGAGTCTCTGGTGTGCTGATTTTGTTTCCCTTGCCACATCTGTTTGCTCTCTTGTTACAGTAAACAGAAAAGAATCTCTAAGATTTAAAAGATGGTGGTTTTGGCTTCTGTAATTCTCAATTAAATTTCCATCATTCCTAGCTAAAATGGCAGGGTGGCTCTTTCCAAGTTCCTATCCAAAGTATTTTCCAGGGGTCTAGGTCAAGTATGTGATGCTAACTAGCAGAAAGCAAAGTTTAAAGCAGCTCAAATGAAGTCCTTTACCCCCATTTCAGTGACCTCTGGTCACGATCTGTTAGCGCTCAGAACAATCTGTTAGCGCTCAGAACAATCTGTTACTGCTAAGCTCGGGTTTTGAGACTAAAAGAGAGTGGTGTTGTATTTCTGATGTGTTTAACCCAACAAATCACCTCTTCTATTACTATCAAATTAACAAATACAGCAGGTTTTCTGAATCTCAAATGTAAGTGTACTTTTGCTTGCTTGCTATGACTGATAAGGAAGTAGTGGCACACGGATTTCTCTGTCTTTGCAGATGTTAGGAATGGAATTCCATTTGTGGTGATTTTGTGGTGAAGGTTTGTAGCCTTTTGCTTAAATTCAGGTGAATTTGTTTGTGAGAGTGGTTCTGCATGTTGGTTCCACTAGACTTTCAGAGATGAAGAGATTAATTGCACACTAAACACTGAAGGGAGGAGTTAAAAGGCTGTGAGCTCCTGTTGGAAGCTGATAGATACTGAGGGTCAGCTTTCTGGTGGCTTGGTGAGAAAACAGAAACTGAGAAACGAGTTTCTCCTAACTATAGGAGTTGTGTAAAACTGTGCATGAGCCCCAAAGGGCGTTCTTGAGAACTTCTTGTTCTGCTCAGGAGCTGGTGGCTTGAGAAGCATGGAGTAGTGTGGAGTGGAATGGACATGGTGTGACCATCCTTGTTCCATGCAGGTGAAGGTCCTGCCAGAGCAGAAGCTATTAAATCTATCTCCAAAGTTCATCCCCCATCCTGAGTGCTGGCATAGACATCCTTTGGAGTGCAAAAGAGAAACTGGGAGGAGTGCTGAAATCCCCTTTTCCTCAGTGCTTTATGCCTCAGAAGCCTGCAAGGATGGGTTAATGCTGTAGGATTATCACTTGGGTTTGACCATGATCTGTGTAATCCTTGAGTAATAGGGCAAGGAGCCTCCAGCACTGCATTTGGGGAGATACAAAGGTGAGGATCATGGCATGGATTGTTGTGTGTTGTGGTGTTGGTCCTTATAATGCACAAACATGAAAGTGACAAGTTCTGCACTGCTGAGTTAAATATCTATACACTGATGGCACATGGGTGGGCTTTTTGAGTTTATTTCCCCTTAAGAATGAGAGAAATGATTGTGGGTTTTCTTCTATTTGCATTGAAGGACTGTGTCTAGAGCAGTCCAGAGACACACAGTAGGCTGTTTCTACCTGCGGATAATCTTGTGTTTTAAAGATAATTTAATATGTAAGAGTATCTGAAGGGGGCCTGTAGGGATGCGGGAGAGGGACTCTTCATTAGGCACTGTAGTCATAGCACAAGGGGTAACGGGTTTGAACTTAAACGGGAAGTTTCGATTGGATATGAGGAAGAAGTTCTTTAGTGTGAGGGTGGTGAGGCAGTGCAATGGGTTGTACAGGGAAGTTGTGAATGCTCCATCGCTGGTGGTGTTTAAGGCCAGGTTGGACAGAGCCTTGGGTGCCATGATTTAGTGGGAGGTGTCCCTGCCCATGTAGGGAGGTTGGAACTGGATGATCTTAAGGTCCTTTCCAACCTGAACTGTTCTGTAACTCTATGATTATGACACTGCATGTGCACAGAAGTCACATACTGGTTAAGCATGATTTATATGCATTGAGCCATCTGAGAAAATGAACTGATTTTACTTCACAGCATGCAGGTAACCACCAAGGCAGAAATGCTGCTTGGTAACAGGCAGCTTTCCAGGTTGTAAGACACAGGGAAAGATTTTGAGTAGCCGTTTGGAAAACAGGGTATTTCCTGTCTGTGAAATTGGTTTGATAATTCTCAGATTGCTTAAGGAAACTGCCAGCGGGGCGATACATCCACATTACTACAGGAATTACAGATCTCTTTTCCTAACAAATCACTTGTAACACATTTCTGCCTGTTTTGAGGTCTCCAGTTAACCTTTTGATGCAGAGTTGTATTTCATGTAACAAATATTGCTTCAATGTGTTAGGTTACAAACTAACAGGGTTTTTTGACTGTTCATTCCTGAAACAAGCCAAGCATGATTCTTTTAACATGTTGATGCATCTTAAGTTTGTTTTTTTCATGGAATAACATGGCAATTACAATGATTGAGGGCAGTGGTTTGAAGCTTCCAGTTTCCCTAAAATCCATGAGGCTTCTGTAAATGATGGGGAATACTTGATGTGGTATCACTAGTTTTTGTAAGGGTTGAACAGTTTAAGGCAGGACATATTTAGATGTTATAGGATAACCCAGCAACATACTGAAACACAATAGATGTTTTTTATGCCGAGTCCATGTGAGCATGCAGTTAGATTTCTAAGTTGCTTTTACTAAAATAAAGCTCCCAAGTTGCTAACTTACATTTGTAAGTTGCTTTAAAAGGACAGCAAAAAGGAAGTACTTTTATGGTTAAAAGTAGTTGGAGCCAAGGCTTCAGTAGCCATATTGTGCTGCAGATCTGACAGGCTGTGACAGGCAGTTACTGTATGTACAATGTGCTTTCTGGTTTTAGGTTTCATAATCTCCTACAGAAGTGCATGAGTTTTTACAGGCAGATTTGCTCCCCAAAGCCTTTTTTTTCCACTCTAAAGTATTATTTGTACCAAGTATTGCCCATTATAGTTAAACATATATTGCTCAAAATAGCTGCACTGTGGTATTTGTAGATTGGCTGCAGACCTAGAGTGAAGCATGCCTCTGGAAAGTTCCTTTTCTCCATAGTGCTCAGTTTTGAAATCAAGACTTTGGAGTTTCATTGTAAAACACCCAATTTCATCGCCGTATATGGAACGGGAGAGGTGTGATTTTTAAATGCCTCAGTCTTGCCTCTCTCCTTTATTCATCTCCATCTTCCATGGCTTTCTAATGGAGTTTCATGGGAGGTCTTCTTTGGTAGCCCTTCCTTTTCAGCTGTAGTCACTCGCCTGTGCTGTCTCTTTCCTATTGAGATGAAAAGGAGTCCATAGTGTGAAGCTATTCTCTCTTTAGTTGAAGTTAGAACTAAGTTTTAGCAGCAAATAACTGCTTTTAAGTTTACCCTCCCCCCCAAATTCAGAAGACTTTGTCTCATGTTCCCTTAGATGCCAAAAAAATTGTTAGTTCTAGTATCAAGTTCAGAAGAGGAAATACAAAACCCCAATTCTAGAGCACAGTTCCTGTTTTTCTGACTAGATATTTTGAGCTTGGTCTTTACTGCTTGTTTTTGCTAGCTTTGGGAGCTGGCAAATGCTGTTTGATAGTTAAATATTGTGCCCAGACTGACCCATTTCTATCTGTCTTCTCGTCTTTTTGGAGTTACACTGAAAATACCCCCCCCAGCCCAGTTGTGTTACACTTTTTCTGGCAAAGAAGAGCAGAAAGTGATGATTTTTAAGTCTAGCACAGTAGAAGTTACTATGAGTAACTCATGCATAAGGTACATGATAGTTGTGAAAATACAGCGTTCAGCAACGTGGGGCTTCTATGAAATGCAAATGATTTTTCATAGAGGTTTTAGGATAGTGATTGTCCTCCTGCATTATTTTTCCCCAAAAGCCACTCAACCCCCAAAGAAACATACCACTGTTGTATTGCCAAGGACAGTAAAGATCAGATAAAGATGTCAGACTTCTGAAGGAGATACATGTGCATATATATCTCCTTCATATACCTATATACATGCTGATGAACTACCTAATGTTGCTTTGCTACCAGTAGCCCCTCTCTCTTCTTCCCTTTGTCATTTTCTTTATGATCTCTTGAGGCATGAATGTCAAAATAATTTGGGTCAGAGGGTATTACTGCAAGCCTGGCAAAGACTTATATAGGATTTGGAAGCACATAAACAGTTCTGGAGCACTACCTTATATGTAAAATACACAGGATCACATCTTGCCACCTGTGGTGTGTATGTAGTATTAAAGAGATTGTAATTGGTATCTGATCAGCTTGGTCAGTCTTGGTTGAATTATACATCTATCTATTAAGAAGGTTTTGTAATGGCTTTTCCGTTCTCTGATGTTTTGATCGTAAATGTACGGTTGAAGTCTAAAAAGCTATGAATTCGACTGGGTGGAAATTCCCTCTATGTGACCACTTGTTCCTGTAAGCTCCAGTAAACAAGACTAAGATGTGCTTTTTCTCTGATTTCTGGGGTGGTTTGAACAAGGACCATCAGAGATACTACATTCACAGAGCCTGTCTATGTGACTTGTGGCTTGCTAAGAGGATAATCTTGTTAGAGCGTGACTTCGTAATTCAGTGTGGCTGCAGCTAGGAGAGGAGTTAAGAAAGTGTTTTCTGAAGTGAGATACTTGATAATTGCCTGTCAAGCTTTTTGTCAAACCTGGTGTGACAACTCCTTAATTTCTAGTCCTTTTCAACGTTGGCTTTCAGTCCTTTTGTAGCATAATCCTGTGAGTGATTTACTTAAAAACCATCACTGGAGGCTGAATGAACATGTACAAATTCAGGTTAACTTTCAATGGTGAGTATTGACACACATGACCCCTCTGTCCCTGAGGTGTCCAAATCAGTAGGAATGTCCAGTACGTGAAGGAGGATTTGTGGAGTGAGCCCTAAGAAAGCAGATACAGCAGGATGTGCTTGGCATGAATCATAAGAGTTTGAGTCACTGCTAAAAGTGATCGAACAAGAGTGTCCCTGCTCAGCTATTTTTAATATCTGCTTACTCACATTTACTGTACTAAGCTCTTTACAGGAAAGGTACTTAAAAGCTGTAGTAAGGCCTTAAAAGCTGCTTTTTGTGGTAACAGCTTGCTTTATTGATTCAGGGTGATGTCTTCAGTACTGCCTTTTCTGACATTTTTAGGTCTTGGCATAGCTGTTGTTCTGGTTGGTGCTTTGAGAAGAGCTGCAGTCCAGGATTCAGGCATTGCATCTAGACCTACATGGTTAAATTGGCATCAAGGCTGGACCTTGCAAGTGCTGCAACCAGATCAGCAGTGGCGCAGCTGAAGCAGTGAGTAGGGGTGGTGATGAGTAGCTTAGTAGTGCCTAGAGGTGCTTTTCTATCTCACCAAGTAGAAGTCTGTTTCATAAATGACATTTTTTAACATGTTAACAAGTATTCCTGGGTTTTGGCCACAATGGAATATACAGCTTTTCTGTTATAAAACCCTCCTTGCAACTTCCATGTTCCTTAGGGTGCTGACTTTCCTAGGACAGCAACAAGTTCAGTTCCTGGAGCTCTGATGATGACCACTGAGGTGCAGCCCTGACTCCCTTATTTACATATACAATACTCTCTTCTTTACAGATATTGGCAGCTGTATTTGTAGGAGGAAGAAGTTGAGGTTGCTTGAGGTGTGTGTGTGTGTGTCATGGAGTTCAGCAGTGGCTTCCTGTTTACTGCTGCTGGCTGAGGATTTGGGCTGGGGCCAGAGAAGGTGCAAGAGTGTGGCTTGTGGATTCCCTGTTACACAGGTCTGCCCCTGTACTCTCCCACCCTCCCCAGCTCATGGCAAGCTGTTGCAGAGATGAATGTAGCCATGGGTTGGGGTGTTTGGTGCAGAGCAGCAGTGGAATCAATATTAGCTGGAAGCTGCTTTCTTTTCTTGATGCCTGTTGCGTAGCCAGATTCCTTGAGCTCTGTGTTGGCACTGGAGCTCAGGAGAGAGATTGGGGTCACAGCCTTTCAGACCAGAGGCACTTTGGTTGAGTGATTGGCTGATAAGTTCCCCGTGAGCCTTCTAAAGTGTGTGCTTGAGCCCAGAACTCCCCCATATGCTGGGCTGCACCTCCAGAGCGTGAGCAGCAGCTCAGGGAGGGGATCCTGCCCCTCTGCTGCACTTTGGGGAGACCCCCCACCCTGCAGTCCTGATCCAGCTCTGGGGCAGCAGCACAAGAGGGGCATGGAGCTGTTGGAGCAAGGGCAGAGGAGGCCATGGAGATGCTGCGAGGGCTGGAGCAGCTCTGCTCTGGAGCCAGGCTGAGAGAGCTGGGCTG
>JASSUY010017169.1:13345-24943 GCA_032466535.1 Forpus xanthops
GCTGAAAGTCAAAAGCACAGCACTGCACCAGGTACTAAGAAGGAGAAAAATGACTGCTACTGCTGAACCCAGGACAAGGAGCCACTCACTGCAGCACAGTGGTAGGTGGGTGAGACTTGTTGGCTGCAGGATGTCTGACATGCAAAAGCTGAAGTGCAGAGTTTTAGTAAAGACAGGGGAGCACTGGTAATAAGTTAAAATTCAAGTAGCTTTTTTGCCTGCTTATGTTTTTTGTCTGCCTCTGAAACATTGGGAACATGGTAAGGGAGAGAAAACTGGGGAAGATACACTTAATGTTATGGTGTTCATGTCCCAGCTGAAACTGGGAATCTTTTCAGAGGTCTCCCCGGAGTTTTTCTCATATTTGAGTTAAATTAGTAACTTTTATTCAGGTCTTGAACTGGTTCACACTTATAAGGAAACTTTCTTCCAGGCTATGATTTCAGGAACCTGTTTGGACTTGATGTGCCTTTCTATCTGATGTAGGACATCAGTCCCTAAGATCATTTTTGCATGTATCACTGCAACCCCTAATAATGTGTTTAAGATATTGGTGATGCCAGATCTTTTTCTGCCTTGCTGTAGCCCAATGTAATTTTTGTGGCTGTGGCCGACATGTTGTAGAGTATCCCATGTGGCTTGTGATGGACAGAGTGATGACTTGTTGTGGTGCAGGGTGTGAACTTTGGCAGATCTAGTACATGATAGTCTGAGTAAGCAGGACTGGACCTGATAATCCTGTGTCTTTCCTACATGATTTTACTATCAGCTTAAAGGGATCTAAGACAGGAATGCTACTGTCACCTTTCTCGCTGCCTACAGCATTGCATTCCTTTTACCTCAGTATTTACTTTGCATGAGCCTCAATGCTTTTGGATGCAGGTTGGTTGAAAAATAACTTATTTTCCCAAAAGACTAAACTTTGAGCTGCTGTGACATATTCTGCTGCTGCCAGACCTGCCAGCAGTGATGCTGTGGGATTGCACACTGAAGCTTCCTCATTCAGCTATTGCTGGTCATTGATCAGTGTGTGTGGACCAGGAGAATGCCGTTATGATTCTGGCTGGGCATTGGGCACAAAATGGGGGCTGTACTCCTGAAAGATCTCTCACAGGAAGCAGCTTTTTTGTACCTGTTGCCAGTGTTCAGCTTTGCTATGAAGTCTACAGTGTCAGTTCTTTTAACGCTTTATAGGCAGGTGTGGAAGGAAATACAAACTGGGCTTTATTTTATGCAAGGTCAGAATAGGAAATCCATTAGCCTGGCAGAAAACCAATTGGAAGTGTGATTGAAATGAAATGTGTTTTCACTAGTTCTGCTGCTTACAGATGATTCACATAAGCGAATGACAGAGTTGATGCTAGTTTTAAAAGAAAAGCATCAAAGAGATACTGTGTAAATAATTCAGTAAGAGTGACTACAGAGACGTGTTAGATCTGTTACTGAATACTGCCAGTAGGTAATTTTACAAGTAGATGTTCTAATATAGTTTCTAAAGCTCTTTAATCCGTTTTTAGGATGTCCACTTATTTAAAAAAGGAGTTTATATTTGTCTTGAAATCTGCTATTCTCTCCCGCATGTCTACTCTAAAATGTATGTGCAGAGATTGTTGATGCATTCTGGGGAGTTGGGGTTGGTATTTTAAAATGGACTGGCTTTAGAAACAGAATCTGAAATTTAATGAAGGTAGCAATTAGTACCTCTCTCAAAATTTGGAAGTATCTCAAAGTACCTCTGCAGCATAGAGTCTTCTTGCCTGTCTTTTGTCACTTACTTGGGCAGAACTGCCATCTGACCGGAGCAGTGTTAAACAGTAACATTAGCAAAGAAGAAAAGGCCATGCTGAGCAGGATGTAGTCAATTTGCCTAAGAGATGAATCTTTCAAAAGGGTGATCCAGAGAAGGCATAAAGGATGGGGAAGATAATAGAAACTTCCCTGAAGGAAATCCCTAACAACAGGAGACATCTGGCTAAGTATGAAACTTTGTTGCAGAATATAGGTGAGTAATCCATCTAATGTGAGGCAGTTTGTATTTGTTTGCCAAATGACATATGGGATTAATGTAACTAGAGTAACTGCAGTTATATAAGCACGCAGCCGTGGGAAATAGGAAGGGCAGAGCTGGTATTTCCCAAGTAAAGTTTAGATACCATCTGTGAAATGTCTTGGTTTAATTGCCTTCTGAACTTCAAGAGCAGAATTAACAACAGTATGCCAATGATTCTGAAATGTGGAACTTCCATAACTGTGCCTGAATGTGTAAGCCAGTATTACTGTCATTTCTTAAGCTACCATTTTGAAATCGGACCTGTGTGGTTCAGTGCTTTCTACAGACTCTCCCCATTTTTCAGTGGGCTCTCTGGGGTGCAGGGTACTCCCATCATTACCTACTTGCCTGCTTTTCAGGCTCTCCAGAACCTTTGCTTTTGGGATCTGCCTTGGGTGAAAATTATTCCATTGAAGTCTGAACTGTGTTGTCAAACAGGGGTCCCTGTAAAGGTAGCTTGTTTGTCTTTCTCATAATTAGCTTTGCAAGTACTAGTGCAAATTCTTAAGTTCTCACTGAGTTTTAGAATTTGTTTGCTGAAGTGACAGAGCTTACATTAGATTGTTTCACTTTATTTGGTTTTCTGTCAAGTTCCTTTGTTTGCTTGTTTCATTCAGTAGCCATCAACACAAAACACTTGCAGAATTATTATTTAAAAGCAAATCTTGGTATCCTTTTTAATGTTTAAAAAATATGTAGGGGGAATAAATGGGCATCAAGAATGGCAAATATCTGTCATGTGGGCTAAGGAAAGGAATGTGAGAAACTTCATGTTCTCATTTAAAAATAAGGAATGTTTGAGGCATACCAGTAATTCACATAACAAGAATCCCTAATAGTTTTGTGTGCTAGCTAAACTTGAGCACTTCCAGCAACTTGTTACATACTTGGCATCATGAGACGTTCTCATGTAGTTTGGTGGCATTTTTGGCTGTGTAAATGATCTTATCATCTACCTTTGCCTCTCCAGTAAAAGTAATAGCCCCACTTGAAATCGGTTCTGCCAAGCTGGATGCTTTAACTGCAGTTAATAATCTCTTTCAGCTGTCTCCTGAGCTGCAGGGGACCAGAGTCCAGCAAATTACTTTGCTCTTTTAACATTTCCCTCCTTTGCCTCACTTATGCTCCCTATTTTTATAATGGTGAGGATACATTTGTTTAAAGATGCCTTCAGAAATTGTTAGTGCAGCAGGCTTGAACCTAGGTGAACAGAAGTACTATTCCAATGGCATTGTAAAATAAGAATATAGAAAAGAAAAATAGCCCTAATTTCTTTGTAAGAGCTGAGTACTTTGTATATGCTTTTGGGATGATTTCAGTGTTTGTTTTCTGAATAGTGTGCTTGAGAGACCTGCCTCTGTGTTCTAAAGTACTTTCCAAGCTTAGAAGACTGAAGTTAAGTGACTGCTTTTTGACTTTATGTAAATTGCTTCCAATGTGTCATTTAAAAGAACCTAATTTTGAAAATGTGTCTGGTTTGTGACTTCCCTAATTCTGACGATGTGAGCTTTTGGTCACTCTGCTTTAAGGAAAGGTTCCCTGGTGCTAGTGCATTTTAGTTGCGTTTTTTAATTTTGTTAAAAGCAGAAAGTGAAGTATTGGAAATAAAATCAAGTGTCCTTCTCTGCCCCAAAATCTTTATCCCTGTAGGCCAAATATTTCCAGTCTTACATTAGAAGATAAGGTCTGAAGCCTTCAAAACTGCCAAGTGTTATGGAAGATTGCATTATAATCAAAGTGTTATCAGGTTACTCCTTAACAGCGCATGTTGTACTGTAAAAAGGCAGTTGTTAAAAAAGTCTGTGGGTTTTTTGTTGAAGCACAAGCTAATTGTTTATTTTGTGTGTGGCACGTGGGGGTTTTTATGCTTCTATTAAAAAAACAAACAAGCCTTAAATGTAGTATTTTCCAGTACGTATGAATTCGTGAACTAAGCATAACAGAATAAGACGAAATACTTTCCACGCTGCCATCAGTCCTACTCATAGGTAGTTAACAAACAAAGAATCACAAAGAATCCTGAAACGCTAACAGTAATGCAAATATTTGTTCATGAAATGGGCTTCCAAGGGAAAACTAGATACGTAATTAAGAAAACAAGTAGAATTGCAAAGCACATTGAAAGGAAAGTAGTAGTGTTGTATATAAAGGTTGATTTAAAATTAATCGTTCAACTGTAGAAAAGCACGGTGTTTCTGGCAGACATTACTTCTACTCTTAAAATAGTTTTATTGTACTTTGTTTACCTTCAGATTCAGAGTAATTGATCAGTCAGTATGTCTATGTCTTTGGGTTAAGGCTGTGGATGCTTTCTGACTGGCACATTGTTCTTTCTAGGGACAGTAACTAAACTGCAGAAACCTCCAGAAAAAGTTTAACATCTACTGTGGAGCTTCCTTGCTTGGTTATGAACAGAAAAGAAACTTTGAAGGCTGAGAGCCTTGAAGGGTGTCTTAGCCCTTGTGAAGCATTTGAAAGGGGGAAGAACTGCAAATGCTGGAGTCAGGGGAGGTGGGACAAATACCTCTCCATCATAATGGCAGGGGCTGGGAAACGTGAGGATTTGCTATTTTCACCTGCTGCCTTTCTGCTAGAAGCAGAAACAATCTGTTGAAAGTAGTCTGGTTCCAGATAAAAAGCTTGCATTTGGTCCCAATGCCTTGCAGTCATAAGAGTTTCTGTTTAAACACTGACAGAACATTTATCTGACTCCTAAGGCAAAAATAAAATTATGTCAACAAGTCAAGTGATAAAAGTAAAGAATTGTCTATTTGTGAGGTTGCAGTTTTCAGGATGAGAGGTTTGCACTGTAAAAGAGAAAAAGACAATCAGTGCCCCAAGCTTATGATAAATGGCAATTCTTTTTGAGCCAGCATTCACACAGAATTTTCTGGATTTTTGGAAGCATGTTTTGAAGCAGTAGGTTGCTTCTTTCATTTAGGTTTTTGTCAGCAGGTTGAAATAGCTAGTCTGACTGAGTCCCAGTAACATCAGAAGAGAGTGGGAAAACTGACTGGCTGTGGAATCAGTGAACTATTTTTATTATTGAAGAATTGATTTAATAGATTGTAATATTGGTATTCAGTGAATATATTTAATAAATATTGAGCCATGCTGTACACAAGGTTTCTGTACATTTTTGGTAGAATATTGTCCTAACTCCTGAACAAAGTACCTTCTATTTGCCATGTGTTGTCTCTTGATAGACTGTTCTCATGAGACTGAAATGGGCGCAATACTGGATTTTAAATATGACTTATTGAAAATCAATGTCATTATTAAAGTAAGTATTTGCAAAGTTGTCATGGTTTAAGCTGTAAATCACACAGCCCACTCACTCCCCCCACTTCCTTCCCCCCTACTTCAAGGGTGGAGGAATGGGGAGAAGAACCGGAAGAGTGCAACTCCCATGGGTTAAGATAAGAACAGCCCAGTAACTAAGGTATAACACAAATCACTACTGCTACCACCAATAACAGCAATGATAAGGGAAATACAAGGGAAGAGGATACAACTGCTTACCACCTGATGACCGAGCCGTGAACTACCCTCTTCCAGGCTCCTGCCTCCAGTTTTACATTCTGGTCATGATGTACTGTGATATGGAATACCTCTTTGGTCAGTTTGGGTCAGGTGCCCTCTTTCTGCTTCCTCCCGGCTTCCCCTCCTCCCTGGCAGAACATGAGACTCAGAAAGTCCTCTGTCAGACCAAAGCATTCTAAGCCGTAACTATAAACACTGGTGTTATCAGTGCTGTTTCCAGGCCGAAAGTCAAAACCACAGCATTGCACTGTGAAGGAGAAAAATGGCTGCTACTGTTGAACTCATGACAAAAGTACAGATTTTTGTAACACTTCTCCCAGCACCAGTTGCAGCTGGGATGCCCAGCTGTCACAGTTGGGCAGTCTGAAATACTTGTGTACAAAACAGGATTGGTTTTACATATGCTTGATGTAATTTGTAGCTAGGTTTATGGAGCAAAATGGCAGGGATATTTTTAATTTGTCTTTAACCATAAAATCTTTTCTCTCATGTGATTGCTGGTCCCAAAAGGAAGAGGGCCACTTAAGTTTCCATTAGAAAAGGAAGAGGATAGCTCATGCTGTTTCTTATTTTGTCAGCACCTTCATAAATGTCGAGCTTTATAGCAAACATTGTAATATAAACATAGGGCATGTGAAAATGGTCAGCATAAAGGCATTGACATCGAATTGGGGAATGCTGATGCTGGAGGATGGTATTTCTGGAAAATGCTAACCTTAAATAGGCTAGGAGAGGAAATATTTTCTGAACACAAAATTGATTCTGATTTCAGATGTTCATTGCACACACAGGACAAAGGTACAAGCAGGAGAACTAGTAGGTGGCAAAGTGAGAATGGGGAGAAGGTAGGTCAGATGAACTCTAATGAAGGGAAGCTTGTCTCTGTTGCATCTTGTGATGAAGGGCGAGCATTGTGTATTTTTGAGGCACGTAAAAACTGTGAAGTGGCAGTGAACTGAAGGGTGCTTATAGACATGGAGATAAGGGTGAAGTTATTTTTTGGGAATGTTAAAGTAAGGATAAATAAGAAGATGACAGTGGGGAGATACGAAGAGAGATGCATTACCATCATGAGGGTAGAACTAGTTCTCCAAACCTCCATCTGCCTTAGTCTGAAGGAAATGCACTAGGGCAGCCTGAGCAAAGGAGCTGATTTTCAAGGTGTGCTACAGCCTGGACTAACAAAGGTGTGACTAAATAGTGTGAGGATTACACGGGTGTAGAGCGAAATCATATGGCAAAGTGAGATTCTGAGTGGGAATAGGTGAGACACCCTTCAAATGTGGTGGGATTTTATGAGAAGTATTTTCTAGGCAGAATGAGACAAGGGCAGGGCTGATTCGTATTTGATTTTGGAGGAAAAATCAGTGTTCATATAAGCATAAGTTTTGCATATGTAGGTGGTGTTGCAGGCAAACTGGATATGCTGGATAATTCCCGTGAGTTAATGATATTACCAGTGGTACTATGGCACTTCATGATCCTGGTGTGGAAACAGTTGATTCATCAGGGTGTGATTTGCATGCAAATTGTAGCATAGCTAATTATTACATTTAAAAGGAGTACGCAGACATATTGGCACCCTTCTTCCTTGCCACCTACCTTAGAAATACTTCTTGGTTAGAAAAATTAAAATTTTCAACACTGAATATCGAGAAGCTGAACTATATCACGTAACAGTGACTTGGTCTGTCAGGTGGAGATGGCAATAAAGCTTAACTTCAGCAGGTGCTCTTTATTTATATTTACCCCTTAACTGTAATAGTCAACCACAGCATGGTTTCTTGAGATAACACTTTATAGCATGGAACCATCTTGTTTGGTGTGTGAGATTACAAAGTCATATTGTTGTGCATAACAGCTCAGCTATAAAATAGCCCTAAGCATAGTATGATATGGTCAGGAAAAGCTCCCTGATGTGTATTTCACGTATGGTGTTCTGTTGGCCCACTATATTTTTTGCTTTCTGTTTTCTTCATATCCTTTCCAAAACACTTTATTAACCTTTATTTTATTAATTAAAAAAAAAAAAAAAGGTAATCCGTATTTCTGTTTTGATTTGTTTTCCTGCAGGCAGCATCATAAAATCTTAATCAAGTGAAAATGGCCTTTAGCAATCTGACATCAAAGGCTGTGCTACTGTATGATGAATGGATTAAAGATGCCGGTGAGTCATTTAAACCTTAAACTTATTAACTTTCAATAATTCTGAATAGCAATGTGTAGCTATTCCAGGTATACTGTTTATCAACTTAAAGTAGCTTTGTCTTCCTGTAAGTATTTCTAAGAATTGCCAAGTTACCTATTGACATTTTGAACTATGAAGAACAGACTACTTTGTGTGTTTTAAAAAATAAAAAAAACTCAAAACCCATCAAGTTTATGAGTTTAACCTTAGACTGAATTAAGTGCAGATGATGATGCTTCTGTAATAATTTCTGGCATACCTGAATTGTATAATTTGCATTTTTCTGTGCTTCTGAGTGCAAAGGTTCAATTCTTCATTACCAAATAATGGTGGCTTTCACCTAATTGAGCTAGGTGTGTGGTATTTTGCTTTTGCAAAGTAAAAACAAAAAATAAATACCTTGCTAAATCACAGTATCTCAAAAATTAATCCTCAAAGTAAATAACTCTGGCACAGTTCAGTTTTGAAAACGAATGTTAGTCTCTTATTGCAGCTGGTAACAGATATGAAACTGTATTTCAGTATTGTTGTTCTGTAGTTCTGAATACTTGCCAAAAAATGATGATCTCAAGTCTGGGGTTAAGACCCATCTGTCACTGTAGAAGAAGCATGTTCCTCACTGTGGTAGGCACATAGTGACAGGGATTAGCTGACTCCTGGGGAAAACCTGAGAAGCAGCTAAGGTTTGATCAATAAAATTACAAATTAATCTCTTCCAGTATAGCTGAGAACCATTTGTCCTGTTGTGTGGAACCACAGCATACAAGCATGAAGAGAGTTTTATCACTATGACTCCTGGGGTGAAGTGGATTGGGATGGAGCTGGGTGATGGATGGAGTGTTTCTGCTGCATCATGACTTCAGAATTTGAATTCCTTGTCCCCCTGCCTACCAGTACTTCTGTTTGGCTTTTCATGGCATACTGTTAGTGGTGGGATGTTGTTTCATCAGGATCAAGCTGGGAAGACCAATGGGAAAATTTTGGTAGTACCAGTGCAAGGGGTGGATGCAGAAAAAGCAGTCAGTTGTGAAGAGCTGGTAATTCTCCTGCAGTTCAGTGCATACAGGAGCCTAGTGATGTGTTTCACAATCCTTGTTGGTCTGTGGGCAGCATCATTGGGTGCATGACAGGCTATGAGCAGCATTATAATATGTGTTTTCTCCCTTAACCTGTTTTTAAATTTCCAGTGGCTCTAAACAAAATCAAAAGGTATCATGGGTGATAATGTTGTTTGAATGCTGTAGGCTGAAAAGTGACAGACTTCAGACATTTGGCCATGAATTAAACACTTAACAAAAATCGCAGTGGTGTAATTTCACCCCCAAAATACCCCTACAAAGAAAACATGTCATGAAAGCAGCAGTTTACTGAATCAGTGGGGGTTGGACCTGATTACCATCTAAGGTCCCTTCAAACTCAAGCCATTCTATTATTTATTAATTCTATGATTAGTTAAGCTTGGGGTCATTCAAAGATTAATATTCCAAAGGTCAATTTTTAAAAATTAAAACTAATATATCTATATATGTTTAAAAAAAAAAAGTGCATGAAGTACATGTCTGTTCTCCTGCTTATGGAGAAATATCAAAGTCTTTGGTGAGCTGGGACCCAGTGATGGGCCACAGAAGGGTGCATTGGTGTTGTGATGAAGCTTAAGAGTGCCTGGCAGCCTCAGCTGCAGGGAGGGGGAGCAGGATGGGCATAGGAAGAGAACTCTGCAATACTTCTGTCTGAAATAACTGGACAGAAACTGGCAGCATTTTTGCTATTTGGCGGCTTGTAATATGAAAGTGTGTGTTTTATGGTGCTGTAAAGTGGTGATGTGTCTGAACTGAATAGGCATAAAGCTTCAAATACTAAACTATGAATGCCAATTTATGGGGCAGGTCTTCTAACTTTTAAATCCTTTTCCTCACTCTTTTTGACATCATACGGCTTATAAAGCTGAAGGATCTTGAAAAGTGTGGCTGCTCCCTGTGACTTGAACCCATGAAATAAGGTTCATGCTTTTCTAGAAGAATGAAGTCTCACATGGAAAAGCAGCCTCAGTGATGTGTTTGTACGCTGCCTTCTTATGCTGCCCTCTGAGCCCTTTTCATGTGTGAAAGCACAGCATTTTCATGGAGAGCCCTCATCGTGCCACACATGATTCTGCTTCTTTTGTTTATTGTGTGTGAAGAATTGATGCAGAGAAGTGTTGAATACTACAGGTGCTAAAGCTTGTTATGCAGTCAGCATGGATTTGAGATGAATGGACTCTGAAATATGATCAGTAACAATAAAAAAACATGATCAATGAAATGAAAAGCTGTTAAGAATTAATTACCATTCTGTAGCTGTTTTAGGATTTAGTAAGTACTGGAAAGATCTGATTTTTGCCTTCTTTTTTTTTTTCCTCCTTCTCCTCCTATAGATCCAAGGCTGGAAGGCTGGCCACTCATGTCTTCACCTTTTCCAACAACCTTTATTATTGTAACCTACATTTATTTTGTCACTTCTTTGGGACCCAGAATCATGGAAAATAAAAAACCTTTTGAACTGAGGCAGATAATGGTGCTTTATAATTTTAGTGTGGTGGCCCTCTCTATATATATGACTTATGAAGTAAGTACTGCTTTTATTTGTAATGTATTTATATGTTTTGCGTTGCTATCTACTAATTTCTCTTTAATACAATTCCCACTCTGCAGTTCTCAAAAAGCTATTATTCTGATTGCTGTAATTATATTCCTCCAAGCAGTGTACTAGACTAGTTCAGATGACACTTGAAAAAAGGGAATAAGTCATACCTAGAAGGAAAGATTGTAAAATATCTTTTGTGTCATCATATGTAATTTACAAAATAAAAATTCTCATAACTTGTTTAATTTCCCTGGGCTGTAGTAGGTAAAGCAGACTAATGTTTTCCTTAGTCTGTTGTAACTATTTCTATCCTACCACGTAATAATCAACACTGATTTTTCAAACAGTGTGTAGGGTATATTTACTATCATATAATCTTCAGATGGATCTGCCTTTTAAATAGCAGAAGTTAACAAAATCTTATCTTCATCTTAAAAAGCAAACCAAAACAACCAAACAACCCCCCCCAAAAAAAAATTCCAAAGCCCCACCAAAACAAGAAAACAAAACACCAAATCAAAAAGAACACCACCCCTCTCCCTAAAACCCAGACCATAAAAGCCTTTAGCGTTAATTTTTCCCTACCCCAAATATAGCAAATGCTTTTTTTTTTTTTAAAGAATGTTGAGATTTTCTGTAGTTCATTGCTCAAGCAAAATATTACACTTTGGAAACTCTGATTAGTTGTATAGTGTTATGGATTGAATGACTTAAAAATCCTTGGCATAGACTGAAGGTACACCTTAGGTAGAATCTTTAATCCTTCAGGTAGGTAATGGCTGTTGAGTTTTCTGCTTGGCTGGGCTGTTTTTTCTTTTTCTATAGGTGTTTTTTGGGGGGTTCTTTTGTTTTGGTGTTTGTGGGTGGGTATTTGGGTTTTGTTTTTTTTTTTTTTCCTGGCTGTTTTTTTTTTGGCTGGCTGTAGGTATTTTGGTTGGGTTTTTTTTTGGTTGGCATTTTTTTTTTTGGTTGATTGGTTTTTAAAGTGCAGCTATTTAGGAATAGTGTGAATGATAGTCTCATAAATTTCTTTGTTGAAACATCACTATGCTAGCACTGACCTTCTTAGTGTTAAATATGGTTGTGTGGTTATTTCAGGTTTAGCAAACTAGTAATGAGAAGTTGTCACATTGCGCCATGTTGGCAGGATACCTTTTTGTTAGCTCAGTTTGCATAAGTTTCATCATGATTTAAC
>JASSUY010017171.1:0-33151 GCA_032466535.1 Forpus xanthops
TGCTTTGGTCAGTTTGGGTCAGGTGCCCTGTCTCTGCTTCCTCCTGGCTTTCTCCCAGCTTCCCCTCCTCCCTGGCAGAGCATGAGACTCAGAAAGTCCTTGGCCAACCTAAACATTCTAAGTCATAACTATAAACACTCGTGTTATCAGCACTGTTCCCAAGCCAAAAATCCAAAACACAGTGCTGCACCAGCTACTACGAAAAAGAAAAAATGAGTGCTGCTGCTGAACCCATGACAGCTTCTCAGCTTATTTGCTTTAGCCAGCAGAGCTGTTGCAGTGGGCTGCTGTCCGTGCTTTCTGCTGTTTTTCTGTTGAAGTTATTTTCACTTCAACAGTGCAGTCTGGGAACCGGGGTTGTATGGTATCTATTTGCTTTTCAAAAAGTATTTTCCCACTTTGCTGTTTCCTTTTGCATTACAGCTGGAAAAGGCACAAATTGGGGAGAGAGTTCTGAATTTTGTATATTCTACAAACTTCCGGTTCTTTAATAGCAAATAAAGTCCACTGCCAATGGTCTTGACCAAACACAAGTTTTTGCTTACATACCTAGAGAAAAGTCTTTGTATGTCTGTAGATGTTATATTTGCATACTGTATACATGCATACTTCCAGTTTATTCAGATATGTTACCCACTGAATCAAGACAAAATCCCTTTGTCAGTTTGAGAGAGGGACAGCTAGATGTTTTGGGGTTCAGGATTTGAGAACATCACCACTTATGTTTGTTCTGTAAAGAGCATAATGAGTCTTGGCTGTGCCTCCATCCTGGAAAATACTAAAAGTAGCAACAGCTCTAGGTTACATATATCCAGTAGTTCTCCATGAAAAATAAATTAACAATGGAACAAGTCCAAGTTGTGATGATAGCTCTGGCTCTAGGAAATAGTTTAGAATAGCTTATCACAAATACATAGCTGAAGAATGAGTGCTCAGAATGTATTTCTTTAGGTATTATAATCATAAAAAGTTGCTTTTAAAGAGGCTTTTTCTTATATTTTTGTGATTTTCTTTTTATTTTTCTTCTAAAAATTACACTTTTTCTTTTTTTCTTCTCATTCTAAAACAATGCTGTTTTTTGAAGCCTGAGTTTCCTCAAAAATGGGAAGAGCAAGCAGCTGTATGCAGTACCTGTTGTTTTGTGCAAATGTGACTGCAAGGCCAAGAGCATCTTTGAGCTGAAGAGACAGCTAATTAAAGCACACAGTAAGTTCCAGCTCCCCTGCCTTAGAGTTATCTACCTTCTAGAGTAAACAGTGTATTTGCTAAATACAACTTGTTACTGCTTCACTGGAGTTTGTGACATACTGAAGCAAAAGCCAGAGGGCAAGTGGAATGAATTAGCACCTGTTTGGTCCTTGGATAGCATGTTTACATACTTCTGGAGAACAGCAAGGAATAATGTTCTGCAGGATTTTGCCTGAGTACCTGTTGTGGTGGTAAATTAAAGGAATGGAGCTCCAGGTTTCCCAGAGCTACTCCTGTTTCACACAGTTCTGGCTGAAAAATATGCAGCTACCTTGTTTGTCTCTGTTTTTGTCCAAACAAACCTTGAGAGACAATGGAATAAAGCCAGTGACCCATCTGAGCAAAGGGGTGATTCATGATATAACATGAAATATTAATGTCTGTCATTGAAGCAAATGTCTCATAAGGAGAAGGTGAGCTGTTCTACTTAAACATTCACTCTTTCTGAAGCAAATAAAAAAAAAATCAGTAATTAAATGAACAAAAAAAATAAACTATTCCCCCCCTCAAAAAAAAAAAAAAAAAGAAAAAACTCTTCCACAAAGATAGTGTTTAAATATATTGAACAGCTGCAGTGGTTTTCTGGTTTTCATATGTTTTAGGATGCCACCTCTAAGGGACCAAGTCACTGTTGGTAGGTGGAGCTAGAGAGGGGACAGCCTGGTACCACTTTGCTCTGGCCAATTTTGTGACCAAGGGGGATCGAGCTGGCAGCATTTTACTTTAGGAGAGATGCAGAGGAAAGAGCAGGGTTGGTTGCCTTAGATCCTCTTCACCACAACTTCTTAGAGAGTCCTCTAAGATGCACTGAGTCTTTTAGTGTCTGATAAAAGTATTCCTCTCCAATACCAGAGATAATAACACTTAACGTGAAGGAGTAAAACTTCCAGCACGGTTAATGGAAAAATGTTATCTGATGTGTCAACGCTTCTTGCAAAATGATGCAGATCTGAAAACCTTAAAAAGGCTTTATTTTGTATATGTTTAATAAATATTATCAAGCAATATCATCGTGGCTTAAGCCCAGCTGGCAACTCAGAACCACATAGCCATTTGCTCACTCCCCCACTTCCTCCCCCAGTTCTGGAAGGGATGGAGAGGAGAATCGAAAGAAGGTAACTTCCATGGGTTGAGATAAGAACAGGCCTTTAACTAAGGTATAACACAAACTAATACTGCTACCACCAATAATAATAATAATGATAAGGGAAATAACAAGGGGAGAGAATACAATCTCTCACCACCCGCTGAGCGATACCCAGACCGACCCAAGCACTGATCTAGCCCTTCTGGGTGACTGACCCCAGTTTATATAGTGGGCATGACGTGCTGTTGTATGGAATAACTCTTTGGTTAGTTTTTGTCAGGTGTCCTGTCTCTGCATCCTCCCAGCTTCCCCTCCTCCCTGTCAGAACATGAGACTCAGAAAGTCCTTGGTCAGAGTAAATATTACTGAGCAACAACTAAAAACAGTGGTGCTATAAGTGCTGTTCCCATCTGAAAATCAACAACACAGCACTGCACCAGCTACTAAAGGAGGAAAATGACTGCTGCTGCTGAGCCCAAGACACACTGTTTTTAACTGATGATATTCTATATATGCATTATTTTGGACCTTTAATATACTAAGCTTTCACTACTTAATCACATATAGTTGCAGAAACAAAGTGACAAAGCAGCTGAAAACAATAGGCAGCTTTAAAGATTCTAAAATACTTTATTTTTCTTTATTTTACTCAAATGACAAATCCTTTTTTGACAACTTTTAGCTCTCATATTTCTCTTTTAAATCTGATTGAACATTAGCAGATCTTTTAAAGATTCAGTATCTCACTTCTCACATTTTTGTGATAAAGGAGATTACCAAGTTTTCCACAATTTAGAAATGAGTCCATGGTAATTTAATAGCTTTTTGTGTCAGCTAATCTCAAAATAGGCATTTTGTCATTTTCATAAAAAACACATAAAGACTCCCCATAAAGACTCATATAAAGACTTAGAAGTCTGCATAGAGACACTCAAATACAATGAAAATTAATGTAAGAGGAATCTGAAGAATGTTAATTACATTTGAATATTGAGTGTTGAAACTTAACAGGCGATGTAAACAACCAGCTTTCTCTCTAGCTGAAACCAGGACAGGAATAGTTACAGTCAGCATCCTGATTAGGTGCTCTCACCTGTTACATCCCATTGTCTGTGAGGTGCTCAGGTCACAGGCTCCTTAAACACTACTATTTTCTTGTGAAAAATCCAGACCTTCACTGCTGTTTGTCTTAGATCAGATCTTAATGATGGCATCAGTAACATCTCTGCAATGAATGGTGTCACCTTCTAACTCGCATCACATGCTCTTGCAGGGTTTTGAATCTCAAGCATTTCAGAAGTCATGAAACAGTCTAATAACTTACCAGAGTAATTTTTTTTTCTTGTTAAATAGAAAACAAGAGGGAATAAAATACTGAATTTGGGAGCAGTCTTTCTTTCCTTTTAGTGCTGATATATGTATAATACATGCTTCTGATTTCCAGAATGAAGGAACTTTTGTATTTAACATAAACTGAGATTCTAAGCAATACCACGATTGTGGTATTTGACAACTGTGGTGAGACTTGCTGAAGAGCTAGAAATATTGGAATTAATGTGACAGGAGTAAAACAGAAGAAATGGTTATGCAGCTTCCTGAAAACTATACTTGGAATAGTTTGGTGTTATGTGGTGCTTGCCCTAAATGTGGTAGAAAGGTTGGAATAAGGTAGCAGCACAAAAGCAAGAATTAGACACAAATTAAATTATATAATGCTTTATACATCCACTACATCCTGTAGTGTTTATTACTATAATGCTTGCGTGTACACAAAGTAATTTAGATCTGCTCTGTGGAGGTGTTAATGCACTTCAGTCGAATCATTTGCTCTTTTTCTTTTCCCAATAGAGAGACATTGCTCAGCATCCCCCCTCTCTTCATTTTTCTTGCTTGCTAGGTTTTCCTCATGCTGTTAAGAGTGGAAAAGCTTTCTTGGAGAACATAATTTTGAATGCATTCTGATGCTGGTGAGATATTTCTGAAAGCTGACTGCAGCTAACCCTGTCAGACTGAATACTTTCTGTTTCTGGCATTCATGCCCTTCACTCTTTGTGAACTGTCAAGCTGCAGCATAGCCAGGCATGGCCAGAGATGCATTTGCTTGGGGTCACAGGTGACTTTTAAGAGCAGATCTTATGTTCTTGGAAAAGTAAAAAAATATCCCAGAACTGAGAGAAATGGGAGACAAGTATGTGTTTTCAGTCACAACAGCATTAAGGAAGCAGCACTAGACAGCCTCTCAAATCTCGAGTGATGGCTTTCCGTAAAACTGTGTGGAATAACCTAAGAAAAGCCAATGCTGCCAGAGTGACCTCAACAAGTTATTTAATTTGGTTTGATACAAACCACATGAATGGAGTGCAAGGCCTTGGCGTCATAACTGTGCTAGTTTAGTACCTGAAAAGACTGCAATAGGAGGCACAGTGCTTAATTATTATTTAAATATTTTTGAAAATACTTTTGAAAATGATGCACCTACCTACCTCTTCTAATCCTTAATTATTTCTGTGTATTCCCTTATAAAAGGCGGTGCCTTCTCAGTAGTGTGCTTTCTGCTCATTCTAACAGGGCAATCTTTAGCCCAGTCTATCAAGATAACTGTCTAGGACTGGCATTACCAGGACTAACAGTGCAGTTAGTACTGTTCCTAAATAAAAATTGTATTTGCAGATTATTGCTTGGAAGACATGTATGTGTTTACTTCCTTAAGTATTTTTACATGCTTGTTGCAATGATAAATGTTACTTGGTTGTATCTCTTTGCAGTACTCTCACTAATACTCACTTTTTCAATCAGGTTTATGAAAAACTGCCAGCGGGGGTGTGGCAATATGTATTTGGCAATATGTACATTCCCATTTACAAGATAATGGGAAGATGTGTAAAACATAGGCGTATCTTTTCTGCCTTTCTTCTTAGGTCAACAGTTCTCCATATTTGACAAACTGAGAAGTTGAAACTGTACAAATCATAATCCATACTCCTCTCAACCATAATGAAACTGAATTATAGTTTGAAGAGGAATGAAACTGAGGGGGATTATAGCTTTTTTGAAAATTGCTTTTGGTTTGCTGTGATATGACCCTATGACTGAGACCACTTGATTTCAATTAGCAAGTGATGCACGTATATGTGTATTAATAAAGCTTTTAATGCCATAGATGCTCATCTCTGGACAGCAAAGATACTTATGTTTGAAAAATGCATTCATGCAAAGAACGCACAATGAAAAATCATGGTCTGCTAACATTCCTTCCTACACAGTATTCCTTTTTTTTTTTTTTTATATATATTCAACAACATTGTATTTGGGAGGTTTTTTTTTTTCATTCTTATTATTAATATGGCAGAAAAGATAAAGCCAAGGGAAGTTATGGGCTTTTGTGAGCTGTCTGATTCTTTCTTTAGGTCATGTATTATTATACTTCGTCTTCTCTTTAAGATGTGCCATGTGAGACTCATTTAGTGAACAGTGTTGACTAGAAAATTGTTGAAAACAATTGTTGAGAGGATGGTATAAGAACTTGGCTTTTCTGGAGAGACTTTTGAAATACCTCAGGACAATTTCAGAAGAAAGATAATGTATAGAGCTGACAAATATCATCAGCTTCATCTCTCTAGGTTCTGTTTTAAGGAGCCTAATTAATGACAAATCTGTAAGAAAGGCTTAATACCCTGCAGATATTCTGCTACTGATCTGGGATAAAATATCTGAATACTCAGGTCACTTAGGATGACATTTTGTTCTCTGAATGATGTTGGTTCTAGCCTAATCCTTCCATCAGACCTGAAATCTGAGATCTTCAGCTCAATCCAGAGCTGCAAGAACTTTAGAGGGTATTTTTTTAGCTCAGAAGCTGGTAGTGGAAGAAGAGGATCTGTGCAGCTCCAGTAGTTTCTTTCATGAGCTTTTCTGGAATCTGATTTTATGCTCTGCAAACAATACATGAGAATACAAGCTATCTTTCAAAAATTGCATTATTGTAAGATATATAGTTGCAATATAGTATGTATTTCGGGGATGTGTGCTAGCTGATATTTGTAGCAGAAATCTTTGTATATGGAAAGCAGAAAATATCAGTGGAATTGCTGGAGAATGAAACTTGTCAGCAGTATTTAGCTTTTGTCAGAAGACACGGGAGATAAACTATGGAAATTTGTTGCTGTGCTATGCAACACTGTAAATCTGAGCAGCTCAATTTCAGTCCACTAGAGGTCTGTGAAATCATTCCCGAAGTGTGTTCTTAATCTTCTTTTGAAGTAACCTTGCTGAGTCTGATTAAATAAAATAAACTTTTTATCCACTTGCTATTGTTTCCAAATAAAAGACTACAGCCATACAGAGATCTATTTAATATACATGACTGAGTTGGAAAACAGTCCTAGCTGTTCCTTTGTTCTTGTATCAGCACACAAAATTGCTCTAACTACCAATCGACTAATATTTTAGAAAAAAAAAAAAAAAAAGAGCTTTCTTTACAAATAGTTGTGGTTTGGGATTTTTTTCACTTTTTTTTTATTTTTTTTTTAAGCAGGAAAAGAGTATCGTGATGCAGATATTTCACTAGTACAAAATACCCACCCCATCATGGTTCTTCATATTGCTAGATTTACATAAGAGGTAAAGGAGCCAAGATCCATGGTCTAACATGGCTAATGAGCTATTCCAGAGCACTGGATAGATGCAGGTTGTTATTTATTAGCAACTAGCTCAGACTGTTTGACTTGCTTTCAAATTGCTTGTTAAATCTGAAAGCTTGAAGTTTAAAATATTTCTACGGTAATAGTTTGGGTTTATGTTTATTTGGTTTTTTTTTTTTTGTTTTTTTTTTTTTTTTCTATAACTCATTTCCTTTAATTTCTATCCTAATTAGTTATATTAGAGCATATTTTATCCCTAATTATATACTGCATATGTAGTTATTTCAACTCAGCACATAAAACCCAGCTGAAATAGTGTTCTAAAAAGTGTTAGCAAATTTGTGATTTTCATAATAAAACCAGTGCCTGTTGATAGCATTCAAGAGCAAAAGCACAGCATTGCATATTGTAAGATAATTGTAGCTATTCAGAAAAATTCAGGTAAGCTCCATACAGCCTAATCTTTAATCCCAGTTACTGCAGTTCAGAGAGTTATTGTTGAAAGCATAAGCTTAAAGTGAAATATTAAATCCCAAACATAAATGAAAAACTTGCATTCAAATTAATTCAGGCAATTTTGAATACCATAATTTAATTTCACTTGGTTTCAGTTAAATTCTTTGTATTTGGCTCATTTTCAATATGCGGTTCATTTGTACATCACTAGAGTACAATGGTTTTTATGTGCCTTGAAATATAATTAATGTAAAGCTGGGTATCATTGATAAATAGTGGCTACTTATCAGTATTTAACATATAGGGAAATATAAAAGGAATAATGTAATTTGTCTGAAGCAACTAGTTGTCTAAATTAGAGATAAAGGATTAAGGATGAGGCATTTAAAGAACCAAACAGTATAAATACACTGAATGTTCAAAAATACAAACATGACACTTTCCAGTTGGTAGCATCTTGTAAAATGATGGATGCCTTTGTACTTTCTATGGGCAAACACAGAGTACATACTATTAAATGATGCCTAGGTGTGATATATACAATCACCTTGAAAAATAGCAGATAGGAAAGGCTGCAATGCATTAGCCTCGAAGCATGCTCATTGTGGCATATTTCCATTAAAGTGAGTGGGAACCACTGGTATAACAAAGTGACGGAGAACCAAATCCTTCACTTAAAGAGACAGAAAATAGTATATTAAGCAGCTTACAACAGTGTTACTTTCATTGTCTGAAATATATTGTTATTTCTGTTAGACTACAATGCACTTCAGCTGCCAGGAATCTGATTTACTGAGTTTTTGGGGTGACTATATGATGAAGTCTGACCATCAACTAATGCTGGGCTCTGCCATATCACTTGGATGTGTGCAATGACAAATATCAAGTTATGCCAAGTATCTTTGGGCATTAGTGGTGTTCAAAATGCATATATTTAAAATACAAATTCCCTTTTCCTTGTCACCCATGTTTTCAGAAGTGATCCAACACAGATGTAGCATCATCTGCATATTGACCTACCAGACCTCAGAAGCTTAGCTTGTCAGTTGCACCGTGAACTAGAATGATACATTTTTGAGGCTTTTTTTCTCAAGGAGCAGGAAAGAAGAAACTCATAAAAGAGCCTGGGATACTTAGACTTTGTATAAAACTCTTATCTTATTAGTGGGTGTTCCACAAGAGACAAAAATGATAAGAAGCTCTGAATGAAAGTTCAAATACCTATGGGCTAGTTTCCTGTACAATGGAAAGTCTTTTCTTGGGCTTTCAAAGTATATGAAGAGTTTCAGTATTTGGATAACAGAGCAAACATGGCCTCTATTTGAATGAAAGTTGCTGGTCTGTTAGGAAGCTTGAGAAACAAATACAAGAGAATGACCCTGCTCCAAAGGGCAGAATCAAGTGCAAAACAATGACCTTAATTCAAACAAGAATACAATCCATTTTTCTTATTTCTGTGAAACATGGGCTGACGTAGTCATCATCGCTTCTATCATGAATAAACTGTGGCATGATAATGGGAGAAAAACTACCTTTGAAATAATTCTTTATGCATTATTTTTAGAACAAAATATAGAAGGTATTGGGATGACTCTGTAAATTTATTTTATGGACAATTTCATAACCTTTCTCTCCTGTTGAGTGTATGATAATTGATATTGATTGTCTCTAAAGTGAGTGCAGAAATGTGTGTAATGGTATTGCTATGGTCTGTTTGCTTTACATTCATTGTAGCTGGGAAAATAAATAAGAATCCCCATGTTAAAAATTATGTCACAGAGAAGATCACTTTTGCATTTCTGTATCATGGGAATATATTATTAAGTAGAGATGAATTCTCAGTGTAACATATAAAGTATCTACCTTCAGATCCAGAGTTGCAACACTTAATATAGAGCTATTCTAATCTGTGATTCTGGAACAGTCTTTAGATAAATCTTGACATTCTTTTGTAACAGGAAATAAACACTGTTTAACGTAGACCTACTGTGTTGTGTGGTATCAGCATGTTTTGGCTGACTGCTATGGTTATCAACCCACTGAAATGGAAGAGAATCTGAGTGAAGAGTTATTTTCTTCTGTCCTGTGAAGTACAGATGTGAAGGTCAATAAAAGTTCGGGGATGACTTCATGCCACTCCATTTGTTTGTTGGTCAGTGCAGAGATTTAATGCCAATGGGTGGAAACAAAGAGCATCCAACAGTGCATTATGGCTTGTTAACTGGAACTTACAGGGTTTTTAAATGAGCACTGGATTTGTGGGTATGTGGGAAGATCAAAATCCTGAATTCACACTGCCTGTGTTTCAGAAGTAGGTAGGCCTTGCGACCAGACCAGCATGTTCCTACTGTATTGCATGTGAATATTCAGCACATTAACTACAGTTAATTTGTTTTGTGCAAGTTACACTGCTTGCTCCTTCTTGCATTAGAAGGTGTAAAACTGAGAATAAAAATTTTGAAGATTCTCCTCTCCCTTGTCCCCTCCCATGTTTTCTTAGAAAGTGTTACTAACATTTGCATCTCTTATCAGTTTGACTATTTTTGGGGTGAAACTGTATTTTTAGAGGACTGAAAGAACTTCCACCAGGAGGTATGCACTATTGTCAGAGTCCAATACACTCTGTCGAGGTTCTTTTAGATATTCCATTCATGGAGCCTGTAAACTTTAATATCAAATTTGCTTATTTGAAGATATTTGATGATATATGGGATTTCTGATTTATTAAAGTGAGACAAAATGCACCAAAATCACAGTACATATTGAGTCGTTGAAAAACTCTTAAGAACTCACCAACAAAGTTTAAGTTGACAAGCAAGTATTCTTTATTCTGGTACCGGGAGACACAGGGGATAGCTTGTCTGGGCTTGTATTGCTCAAGCACCAAACAAGCCATGATTACATAGTCATCAAACATACATATTCATTACATTACATGGACATTCATAAAGCTACTTATACATGAAAACATTCTTCTAGAAAATTCCTCCTGCATGTGCGCAATAATGTGGTAGTGGTCTTTGGAATCCCTGGTGGTTGTTTCTTCATCATCTTATTCATCACTTCATCCTTAGGCTGAAATTTGGAGTTGACCAGCCTCGTTTTTTGTTTTCCAGCTCCTTAGTTGGTTCTACCTGGTTTCCCTAAACATTAACTAAAAAATTCTCTTCCTTATCATTGTTATAGAGTCCACTTGGAGTCCAGGTTGCTTATTTACAAGCAAAATGTTCGTTCTGTTTAGGATGAGCTACCCTTCATTCTATCTTTCTTGTTCTTTCCCCATCTCAACATAAGTTACACTTAGCAAAATAGCAATTGTACTGAGCATCCTCAATCATGAGGAATACGTGGGTTGAAGCCAGCTTAAGCCCATTGCTTTCTTCAGAATTATTTTGCTAGTTATCTAGATTTATAGTTTATATCGGGCTGAGCCCCTTATCCACTCCTTTGCCCCCCATGCTAGATTGGCTCACCCAGGGAGACATTCATATTCTTCATGGAGATAGTTTTTCATCTCATGTTAATCCACTCAGCTGTTGGTACCTTTTTCTAAAACAAATCCCACCTTCTACACACCTTTGTGTTCAGATAAAGTAAATTTCTATGCAACAGCTTTAGTCAGTCACAGCCAGCATTGTTCCCTGAGCTTCATAAGTTGTTTCCTGAGCCCATCTCATCCAAGCCTTCTTCTACTGTAGGGGTTTATTGTTTAGTCATAAGTAAGAAAATCAACACTTTTTTTGCTTTTCCTTCCAAATATTGAAATGACACGATCCATGACCACACCGTGTACCAAAGTGGATGTAAAACAGTAGTGTAGTTCTCCAGGTTCTTCAAAGTACCCCTGGCTTTTCTATACCAACGTCTTCTTAGAGGATGAATGCATGAAATATTCCAATTGAATGTCTGAACAAATTTCTGTTTGTATTGATACAGAGTTCCCAATAGTCTACCTCTAGTTGTGTACTCAAAGAAACACCTATTTAACAAAGGCACATAGCAGCTCACTACTGTAAAGATCCCTCAAGAGGAATTTAATTTTTAATTAAGTGAAGCAGTGTGTTTACTCTTGACCTATAGGTGATTAATCAGGGCTTTTGTCCTGGGTTCTGCAGTAGCAGTCAATTTTCTCCTTAGTAGCTGGTACAGTGCTGTGTTTTTGGCTTTAGCCCTGGGAACAGCACTGATAACACTGATATTTTCAGTTGCTGCTCAGTAATGTTTAGTCTGACCAAGGACTTCCTGAGCCTCATGTTCTGCCAGGGAGAAGGGGAAGCCACAAGAAAGCAGAGACAGGACGCCTGACACAAACTAGCCAGAGAGGTATTCCATACAGCAGCATGTCATGCCCACTATATACACTGGGGGCAGTTATCTGGAAGGGCTAGATAAGTGCTCAGGTCAGGCTGGGTATCAATTGATGGGTGGTGAGTGGTTGTACTCTCTCCCCTTGTTATTTCCCTTATCATTATTATTATTGGTGATAGCAGTAATGGTTTGTGTTATACCTTAGTTACTGCTCTGTTCTTACCTGAACCAGTGGGAGTTACATTCTTTTGATTCTCCTCCCCATCCCTCTGGGAGTTGGGGGAGGAAGGAGGGGAACTGAGAGAGTTGTTACGGGGTACTGAGTTACCAATTGGGCTTAAACCACGACAGGTGGTAAGAAACCTAACCCATATGAGTGAATGAGTTTCATGCAAATTGTTGAAGCACCTCTAGATTATTAATGATCAGGTCTGACAAAGAATCTAGAGTAGCACAGTTCACCCCTTCAGAAATATTAAATGATATCAGGGTCCCCTGATGTTAGGGTCCTTAGTAAAATACATAGTTTATCACTGTTATTTTACTGAATATCTTGGATGGGAATTTGGGCAATGATGGAAGGTGACTTAGAAATAGCACTAGGAGATTTCCAGACAAATTTCACTGCTGTGAACTTGGCAGCAAAACTACCAGTTAGTTCTATGGGACAGAAATTTCATAGATTTTCCTCCTCCATCCCTACTGTAGCTATAACCTTTATGTAAGTATTTCTTTCAGACAAGTAACAACTGTTATTTTGTCAGTAAAGTCCTTTTACTAGGATAAATAGATCTGAGCATACACGTCTTGGTAAGTCAGAAGTTAGGGAGTATATTGACTCTATTAGTATGCTGGTGACTCAAGGCAGAATGTATCTTGGCATATCATTCCTGTAACAGCAACAAATTTGTAACCTGAGAAATTTGTAACTTGTACTTTTATCTCTGAAAAAGTACTTTATGGGATGGTTCTTACATATTATAGTTTAACAAGGGATCATATTCTAAGATATGAGATTATATTGCAAAAACTTCAAGCATTTAGGGTTAAGAGTAGAAAAATACCAATGTTATTCATTGAGAGAAATTTGGGTTTGTGTTTTCCTTTCTTGAATAAAGTATTGCATAAACCCAGTATTAATAAATTCTTCATCTACCATTCAATCAGTAGAAAGTATATTACTTCAGACTTTATGTTATCTTTTCTCCCCTGTGGCCATTTTGGTTAAATGTACTCAGGACACCAAGGAGAATTAACCTCAGTCATTTCTTCAGGTGACTCTGCCCTCATTCGTGCCTTAGGCACCACTCCAGGGATATAACTAGAAGGTAATTATCTAGACACAAGGGAAGGGAAAGTTAATGAATTGGAAAGCAGTATTGAGATGTAGCCTTTACTAACATGCACATTTATCAGCTCTTTGGAATAATATCCATGGAAAGGCAGATGCAATAATAGCAGAGTTTCAAAGGGAAGCACTTTAGATGTTTCCTCAGGTCTTTTATATATGCAATTGTGTATTGACTTGCAGATGTGGACTCATGAAATCATACAAAGTGACATTCCACAGCAACTTTCCAATATGGCTTGTAGGGCTGAAAATCAAATTGGTTTTAAGGTGGATCTCATTTAGCTTATGAAAAAAACTCGTGTTTGAAAACTAGTGGTTGGACTGGACCATATCAGTCTCATGTGGTTTTGATTCTCTGTCTTACCTAGCAGGTGATCATGAAGTCTTTCAGAATGCTGTATCTTTTGAGCAAGTTGCTCATGACTTCTTCACAATGATGTTTTCTTCCTGAGGAAACAGAATCAAAGATATTTGAAAACTGCAGTGTATACTTACAGAATAAGATAATACAAAACACCTTTCTGCCTGATGTCCATAGCTAAGTTGCTGTCCTCTGCTTTCTGTTAAGAAATACATCTGGCATGCTGGTTAGAGGTGGAGATGAGTGACTCACACTGTGCATACATAGTGTATGAAGAAGTCATGATTCTCTTTAGGAATACCAAAACGTGCAAATCATGTAGGCATGCAGCCAAACCTGCGTAAAGCTACCTCTGTAGCTCTGAAGTCATTCCCAGTGTATAGGGAAGAGAAGGATGCTCCTCTTTTGCTTCCTCTTTCAGGTACTACACTTCCAGAGGCTGAGAATGCACTCAACTAGTGAAGCCTCTCTGGTCTATGCCTACTGTCAGAAATGAGAGGCTTATTCTTTCCTGCTAGAAGGAGGTAACCTAATTCCTAAATAAGATGTCTTCCTTTCCCTTTGTTGGAGGAAGCTGGTGTGAACTTTGCTTTCCCTGGTATCAACACACTGCCATATCTGTTCTGTCGCCAGGTTGCCCTTGTAAGTCTCTGATTTGTGAGCTGGGTACTCTGAGATGTCAGGACCAGGCTATTTCCCAAGTTCCATTTGAGGTCTCTTTCCCATGTGGCTAATTACAGAAGCTATGTTCATCTAATATATAGCATGAGGTCTAAATCTCACTGTTGTAACTTCAGGAGGTTCCAGCATAGGTGGTGAGATAAAAGGCCTTACTGTGAGGGCTCAGATTTGTTTGTGTATATATATATTTCCATGAACACTTCTATGCATGAGTTTTACTCCAGTGCTTATGACTTGTTCTGTGCTGGTCTGGGACCAAAAGGCCTATCTTCTGTATGGAAGAAGACACAAACTTTCTTTCCATTCTGTAAAAGAAGATGGCTATATTGTTGACTTGTCTTACATGGTAACTCAGGGATTGCAAGACCCTGGGCAAAGGGAGGATTTCCATTGTGCTTTATTTCTTTCATCTTCAACAGGCACAAACATAATTTGATCTAAAAAAAGCCATACTGTGAGCAATTCCATATATTTGAGCCATTATTACTATATTGTAATGGTTGCACCTCACGGACAAGCAGATTTTCTGAGTTTGCTTTAGTAACTACACCCTGCCAACAGACTGGTTCATATTCTGGGAGCTATGTTTCCACTTCAGTTCCTTCTGTTCACAGAATTTTGTAAATAACAATTTAGGATGTGATTTACTGCACCTAATTATTGTGTCTACCATATCAATTAAATAAATACACAAACCACGACAAGCATATTGAGAATTGGCTGGTGTTTCTCAGGATTCACTCCCTGGCTTTCTGTTCTATGCAGTTCATACAACTCATTTCTGTATATTATAATGATGAACAATCAGGGTTGTAGAAGAGATATATTTTGTTTATTATCAACATTTTTCAGCCTCTGTTAGTGATGGTGTTTTGCTGAACCGATGAACTGAATTCCCATAAAATACCTGTGCTTTAAGGGAGGTCGGATTTAGCATTTGAAGCGGTTAGCTGAGTAACTACTGTCAAGAACTTGAAGTACTCTGCCTTTGATTTGCACATTTTATAGTAAAGACACTATTCATCATTGCCATAATAAAAGGTATTTATTTACATTTTAATTTCTAAGAAAAACAGTAGGAAAAAAAAAGAGCTTTTTCTATGTTTTTCCACAAATCTTCGTTACATAGTGATATATAAAATGCATGAAATGTATTTTTTTACCTGTTGCTTTTTATCAGGATCTAGTAACAGAAATTCTGATTAGTCTTATGGATGGCTCATATATTTCGCCCTTTTAGACTAATCTATATTTTACACATTTCTAATTAAAATGCAGTAATACTTTGAAAAGTTACCCCTAAAATGACTGGGAAGGGCCAATCACAATTACTGTTTTGATTTTATTTCCTGGTCTCTTAATGAATTCTCTATAAACCATATAAAGGAAATTAAAGTAACCAACTGTGCAAATTTAATCAGATATGGAAACCAACAGGGGAACATTTTACAATTTTCAATATATTATCTGTAGTGATTTTTTAAAAGGAAGCTGAATAAATCCGTTGATGCTGTGTGAGCTGGAATATAATCTTCATGTGTGTGATAGTTTATGTTACCTCTTGTGATTAAAAATGGGTAAAATCTCATTTTTTTGTTTCACACAAAGTCATAAAAATTAAAAGTATAGTACAGAAATGCATTAAAATGTGCTTTACAACAAGCAAATTCATATATTTGGCAGGCTGTATTTTGTTTGCTTGTTCTAGTCTAGATGTTTGTCTTTTTGTAGAGTGACAATGTTAGCACCTGGTCCTCTTATAATCCATTATAAACTGTATATCTTTTCTGCAGAACTGCTGTCTAGGCAATCATTCCTGACCCCATGTCATGCAGTTGATTATTCTTGGCTCTATATATGCACTTTCCTGTTGAACTCTATTTTTCAGTCTGTTTCCATATTTGTCAAGACAGGATTGAATTCTAATGCTGCTCTCTAACGTAGTAGTGATATATTCCATGGTGATATCACCTAGTGATTTAGTGATAATCACCTCTCTTCAACTATTCTTGTCTTTACTATATATGTTAAATAATACCAATATATTAAGACCAAATAAAGAACCCTGCAAAACAACATTTAATATTTCTTTAGAATTTGATAATGAACTAGTGTTACATACTCTTTGCTAACAGTTTTCAAGCCACTTTTTCAATCTATAATAGTTTATCTGTAATGGTTTTGTCTGGACTAGCCTCCCATAACTTGCTTGTAAAAATGTCATGTGAGAAAGTGTTAAAATCTCGTTAGTTTTGGAAAGAGAAGAGATTTACTACTGATAAAAAGGTTCCTGGAAAACCTTACCAGGTTACTGGGAAAATTATTTTGCCATGTTTTCTCTCTTGCAAACCCATCTGCGCTCTTCTTTCCCTCTTTGTCCTCTTCACAACTCTTTCAGCTTGTTTGGCTGAAACAAGCCAAAGTCTAGTTCCTAGACTGAGGTAACACTGGTTCATGGCTCCTCAGCTCCGATCCCACAGCTCTGTGTAAAAACAAGTCTGTGCTATCTGGTACCTAAACCCCTTCAAGCTCTGCAAAAATAATTGCTGATGAATCTGAGATTGCCAGACTCAGTTTTCTTAAGTTTTTAATTATTATTAATAATTTCTTTACATTTGTGTAATTCTTCAGGTTTTACCTTTAGAAATAACTAAGCTACATAAATATTTTGTAGCCTGTTGCTACCCTACTTTTTTTTTCACAGTTAGCACATTTTTCCCCCAAGGTAAAAATAAATACCTGAAAATGCATAAACATTTAGAGCAAGAAAAAGACCAGATGTTCCATATGTTGCATTGTTCTGTGAAACTTGGAGCCTTTATTATTATTAAGGTTTACTAGTAATTTAAGATAATTTCCAGATACAAAACATGAGGCAAAAAGCTGTGAAATTACGAGATCTTCAGTGAAGCAGGTCGTGGGAGGTGATCCTGCCCCTCTACTCTGCTCTTGTGAGACTTCACCTGGAGTACTGTGTGCAGTTCTGGTGTCCTCAACATCAAAAGGACATGGAACTGTTGGAACAAGTGCAGAGGAGGGCCACAAGGATAATCAGGGAACTGGAGCACCTCCCATATGAAGTTAAGATGAGAGAGTTGGGGCTGTTCAGCCTACAGAAGAGAAGGCTGCGTGGAGACCTCATAGTAGCATTCAAGTATCTGAAGGGGCCTATAGGGATGGTGGGGAGGGTCTCTTAATGAGGGATTGTACTGAGAGGACAAGGGGTAACGGGTTCAAACTTAAACAGGGGAAGTTTAGATTGGATCTGAGTAAGAAATTCTTTCCTGTGTAGGTGGTGAGGCACTGGAATGGGTTGCCCAGGGAAGTTGTGAATGCTCCACCTCTGGCGGTGTTCAAGACCGGGTTGGACAGAACCTTGGGTGACATGGTTTAGTGTGAGTTTTCCTTGCCCATAGCAGGGGGGTTGGAACTAGATGATCTTAAGGTCCTTTCCAAGCCTAACTATTCTATGATTCTATGAAATTGTTCTGTTTCACACTCGGGAATGTACTTATCATGACAAGAGGGCTGAGCTGAAATATTGTTTTAGTGTTGATAAGGTTCAGTCTTTTCAGCTATTAATCCATTTCCAGTCATCTTGTAGATAGAGGATATTACACAGGAGCCTCAGTTTGGATGGAAAGCAATATTATTGCCAAATGCTTCCCAAGGAAAAAACTACAAAAGGCTTTGAATATGTAAAGGACTGTAGAAATTTTAAGAGTCACTGTTACTGAAGTATATGATCTGTATGAATTGATGGTGTTCAAGCAGCTATCAGAATACAGTCTTCTGTAACTGCTGAGTGACCTAACTTTCATCTCCTTTGAAAGATAATTTCAGGGTCAGGAGAAGTATTGGGAACTTCAGGATCAGCATTGTTTCAAAAAAAAAAAAAAAAAAACTAGAATATTCTTGCAGCATAACTTTCCAATCTCAGAAACTTTTTAGACAATGTCAAAGAAGCCGTTTGCCATACTGATATGTAGCACTCCAGGAAAAAGTTATAAAGTTATGATCAAGATTTTATTATGACTAAGATCATCCATTTACCATTCTTTTAAAATGTCAAACATCTGCTATTGTCATTATATCCCTGTGTGCCCAACTGGCCATTGTTTTTGCAGTAAAACAAGGTGTTGTGCATTTTGTCTTTCCCCCCAGAAAATGCCCACAATTATAAACTTTCTGTTTGCCAACTTGACTGTATTCTTCACCTTTCTTTTTTTTTTTAACAAAGTAAAGGTGATATCTCATGAGACTTCACTTGGAGTATTATGGGCAGTTCTGGTGCTCTCAACATAAAAAGGACATGGAACTGTTGGAACAAGTTCATAGGGGAGCCATGAAGATGATCAGGGGACCAGAGCACCTCCCATATGAAGACAGGATGAGAGAGTTGAGGCTATTCAGCCTGCAGAAGGGAAGGCTGCGTGGAGACCTCAGAGCAGCCTTCCAGTATCTGAAGGGGGCCTATAGGGATGCTGAGGAGGGACTCTTCATGAGGTACTGTAGTGAGAGGACAAGGGGTAACAGGTTCAGACTTAAACAGGGGAAGTTTAGATTGGATCTGAGCAAGAAATTCTTTACTGTAAGGATGGTGAGGCACCGGAATGGGCTGCCCAGGGAAGTTGTGAATGCTCCACCGCTGGCGGTGTTCAAGGCCAGGTGGACATAGCCTTGGGTGGCATGGTTTAGTGGGAGGTGTCCCTGTTCATGCCAGAGGGGTTGGAGCTAGATGATCTTAAGGTCCTTTCAAACCCTAATTATTCTATGATTCTATGATTCTATGATTATAAAACTGTTGTATCAGTTCGCTTCTATATCCTTAAGTCTGGTGGACAGCTTAACCCCTTGGAAAGAAGGTTGGAGGGTTTGTGGTACATGTCTCACGTTCTAAATGTTTACCTTGAAAGTCTGTCTTCCTATTGGGTGCCAGCATGTGCTGGGTGATGTAGCAGGAGGGCGGAGGTGGCTGGCAGGGCACCTAAAAAGTCTGAGCTATGTGGGCTCTTTACCCAGCGAAGGAGCAAGATAGATAGGGGACATGGGTAGGAGCTGAGAAGAGCAGTGGTGCAAAACTAGTGGTACTGAGGTCTGGCCACCTGTGGCTAGTAATGCTGTAGGTTTTGCTAGCTTTTCTACTCGCAGGACTAATTGTTGAAATAGTTATTTTTTTTCATCGTTATTAATGATACAGATTTATGTTAGAGGAATAATTTTTTTCACGACAGATATTTAATCTGCTATTTTTATATATGCATTAAACCAGAGACGATTGTGATGTTACAAGTTTCTCCTAAGAGAAAAAGAATGATTTTTTTTTTTAAAGAAAAGAACAATCTTGGTGTTGCTTTTTTTACACCTTTTTCCCTCTTTTGGTCCTATCTGTTTTTCAATCTAAAGGAATACAGGGATTATTTTATCTGTATTACTGATGTACCCATTCTGGTGTGTCTAGAGGCAACATTTGAGTGACATAATTGAACTTGGTGCAGAGTGTGTTTTAATTACATTAATTTTAATTATATACAGTACATTTTAATTACATAAACTGAGACAGAGGGGCTTCAATCTATTAAGTTCCTCTGCAATGAATTTGCATAATGGGACCCTATTTCTGTGTGCAGTGTTACACTTCTTCATTATGGCTTCATTACTGGTGGAAGGTGAATTTTTCTTTTCAATTTCATTTACATGTGTGTTTTCAGGAAGCCGATTTGAAAGCCACCTGACAGCTTTCATTTCCTTGCACTGAAAAGATGCATTTTAAACCAAATATTAGAATTAGAAGAAAAATTGCATCAACTTCTTTTTTTGTGTGTTACTCAGTTCTGTGCCAGACAGGGCTTTCAAGGACTCAACTGGGAAACCAATTTAAGAGTTTTGAAAACAGCTGAGGAGCACTCATGTAATAGATGAATAATGCCTGAACAGGTGAATAATGCCCTATCTCTCCATTCATCACAAAAATTTTATGGCTATGGTCAAATGCATGTTGACAAGAGATATATATATTTACCAGTAAATATAGATTTCCCAAAGGGGGGTTTCATCTCTGATACCCTTCTTAGACCCTTATTTTAATGTCCTTGCTGGGTTCCAGGTCACACTTACCTTCTGCTGTGTAGCTTCCCTTGAGTCCCTGAAGGGTCTGTAGCAATTTCTTGTCCCAGCTTCCCCTTGGCACACAGACCATGCAGGGTAATTAATTTTGCTTTCTAGAAGCATTATGATGAATGGCTGGCACAGGGTTCCCATTAATGGGAGCTCTGGTTCCCATTAACCCTGAAGCTACTGGTGACCCCAAACACTAGGCTCAAAATGGTGGATCTCAGCCACAGGAGAGGGGCTGTTTATTTAGCCATATTGCCACATTATTTGCTTACAGTGACCTTGTGCCTTTGCATTTTGTAGTATGTTTTGACAGAATGCCGCCTGATACTTTCACAAGTGTCCTGCTTTATTTCTGAAACAATAGTCACTCTCATGTCATATTAATTCACTGAGCCTAACCTCAATAACTTTTCTTCTCACAGAGCAGTATTTCTTTACTTGAAATTCCTTTCTTATGGTATTTTTTTTCTTTCTTTCTTCTCTTTTTTACTGACAGACCTTCACTGTAAAGTGAGACACTTGTAATAATAATTACAGCAAATACAGCAAGGGACAAATTACAATTAATTTAGGAATAACGAACCCTCAACTAAATGAATGTCTGACTCTGGGGGTTATATCTGGGTAGCTCTAGCAGCCTGAAATCTGGACTATAAATACACATCCAAACATACTTAAGTGATTCAGTAATTTATGTTTGGTCTTTCAAAAGAATGGAGAACTTCATGGGATTTGGGGCACAGTCAGATGGACCAACCCATCTAATCTGATTGACTACCCCCATGCATCATGCTCTTTCTTATTTACTCCTTCCAAATGGACATTTCCCCCTCCCAGGCCAGATGACTGCTGCCTCCATTTATCTTTGACTTAAATCATTTTGCAGTACTGGTAAGACAGTAGTCACACAGGTAAACAGGCTGGGGAAGCAAGCACAGTTTTCAGTGTAGGGATAGTGATAGGCAGCTGGAGATAGTAATGATTAACCTTGAGTCAGAAATAGGGTAGTTTAGCCTGTAAATTCTCAGAATACTGATCTGCTTTTATTAGCACACCAAATTATGAGACCTGCTCAGATGTTTCCTTGTGATATTTTAGTGACAGAAAATGACTCATAAAAAAAATCAATTCTCTGCCTCACTGGAAAATCTTGATTTTGGCATTTCCTAATATTAATAAGTAATTAAATTCATTATTTTTTAATTAATTCATTATTTAATAAGAAAACACATGCTGGCTCTGGTCATAGCCAATCTGAAGCAAAATTAATCTTTTCACTGAAACAAAATAAAATATTTAAATTCCACTTGGCTTAAGATAATATCCATCTGTAATTTTCTTTAGTTGATTCCTGACTTAGCTGTAGTTTGGGTCTCTTTCTTCCTCACCAGCCACACTCCCTGAAGCACTATATTCTGTGTTATGCAGTGTTTTTTTTTTCTCTGACCAAACTATGCTTAGTGAATCATAAGAATCATGTTACTATCAATGCATTTCAGGAGAGACAATTTCACTATATAGCCTAACCCAAACAGAAAACAGGCCTCATAGGGCACCGAAACAAGGTTGCTCTTGTATCAGAAACGCAGCTAACACTGTCCTTTTTTGGAAAACTCATTTGTAGGAATCCAGAATTGAATTTAATTTCGGATCTTACACTATGTAAAAGGTATTTGTATTCCAAAATGTTATCATAATCTGGGAGTCCATCTGTTTATGTGACACAGCCTTCTTTGCAATAGTCAGTCATAAATCAACAGAATATGATACAAAAATTCTATGTTTGTAATTGCTTTGGATTTAATACTGAACAACTCCAGGAATGAATGGTTCCAACTTCATTATAATGGCTTTTGTTGTCTTTTTGCTGTGATCATTAACTAATTAATACTGCTAACACTAAATTTCATCTTTCATTTTTATCACTTGGTCATTCCACAACATACTTTAGTTTTGAATGATCTGAATACATTACTGTGGTGCAGCTAGAAGGCAAGCTTCCTGCCAGTTACTCACTCCCTCCTCCCTCCTCACTTAGTTGGAGGAACATTGTGGGGGGCGAAACAGGTCAAAAACAGGTGCAAGATGAAGACACGGAGATCCTTTATTAGTTATAAAATAAATAAGTAAAAAAAGAACTTGATCTGGGGAAAGTTAGCTTAATTTATTGCTAGCTAAAATAAGCATTCTATTACTGATCTGGGTAGTGAGAAACAAGAAGACTGACATTAAATCTGCATCTCTCCTCCCCCTTTCCCAGGCTCACCTCCACTTCTTCACTCCCGACTCCTTTCCCCTTGCTGTCACTGCAGGCCACATTCAGACCCTTCAGTGAGGCAAGGAGCAGCACAAATTGGTGGCGTCAGGACGCATCAGATCCTCTCTGGTGTTGCTTCCTCCTTATGCTTCTGTTCTGCTCCAGTGCGGGCTCTCCATAGGTTGCAGTCTACCTGCTCTACCATGCAAGGCCTGATCCCATGCTTCATGTACTTGTAAGGATATGTGTTTAGCTTGTGTTTATGTGATAATTGTCATGCTTGTGTTTAGCTGGAACCATGCGCTTTGGTAGCCCGGAAAGCACTACTTCTCATGCATTGGGCATCAAAAAATGGCATTGGACCTCCTGGCAAAATTTAGTACAATTATTAAAAGGTGTAGACATTTTTATAAAATTAAACCATTAGGCTGTTTTGTGAATTTAAACTTAGCAGTAGGCTCTGTAGAGATATAAGTGCATGCAATATATATTTGCTACAAGAAATTACTCTATAACCTTCTTCATGCATGCTGTCCTTGAATGCAGCATTTCAGCCCTATCTTAAACCCTATAGGATGCTGCTTTGTTCATTATTTTACTTCACAGAAGATATGAAGTCAAAAGGAATACTTTTTTTACTATCAACAGGTCCTGATCACTGGTCAGGAGCAGGATTTGGTTCAATGGAAAGTAGTTGGTGCAACATGAAAAACGTGCAAAAAGTCTCACACAATATAAAGGGTACATAGAGACAAAGGAAAAAATACACAGAGGACAAGGATGGCTGGATGGACTGAGAGGTACAGGACACAGAAAAAGTTAACAATCAGACATAGAGGGAGTTGTGGCAAGAAGAATAAAATAACCTTGTTGAAGAAGAAAGACTTTATTCTTATCAGAGGTGATACAAGCTGAGACAGGAGCAGTAAAAAATAATGTTTTTCATATGAGGTCCATCATTTCAGAAAACTGGGGAACTGGACCTTCCTTGATTCAAGTAGTGCCACTAGCCCCAACAGCACATTCATCCCTCTTGCCAGCCAAAACTGGTGCTGCAAAGCAGTGATGTTACATACTGTCTTACAAAGGGGAAATTAATCTTTGTTTTTACCTTATTTTCTTAGTATTTGAATTGCTTCCCCAACTATACCATCGGCTTAAAGGAAGACAAAACTGTTCATCCATTTGCTGTTATCTTCAAGGGGAAGAGGGACTTTGAAATAACTCCTTACAGCAGCACAATGGTTAATGAAAGTTAATGCTCCACGCTGCTTGTCTCTTGCTGAGCACATATTTCTATAAAATTTCTACCACATTATATCCACATATTTATGTGTTTGAGTCTGGAAATCGATTCTAGCTTGATTTCAGGATGTCAGTTATAGGTTTTACTGTGGCAGCATTGAATCTGTTACACTCTTCAGGATTTTGTTTTGACTTTGTTTTATTTTCTTCTTCCAGATACATTTTTTTTTTCTTGCATGTATTATAGCCTGAATAGGAAGTAAGCACCTGAGTTAGCTCATTTTGCAGTACTGTGAGTTTGACTTTCTTCTTTGCTGTTTTGCCTGTTATTATGCCATTTATGAGACTGATAGCTCTGATTGCTAAGTGCTCTGAACTCTGAGCAGACAATCAAATCTGCAACTTTCATTTTACAATCTCAATTAAAACCCAGTGTTGCCAATCAATAAAAGAATAAATAAAGATGTGCTGACTCATTTGGAAAATTAATGGTGTTGGCAGTGAAGGAGTGTGGACAGAACAGGTGTTTGATGTCTGCCCTTGAGTAACTAAACCATTAAAGCTGAGATTGAATTTGAGATCAGGTATAATATCTGAAACAAAAACATTTTCTGCTACACAGACTCACATCAGTCATATTCTACCACTCACTTGGTTTCAAGCCACAGTTCCATAGAAATATTTTTCCAGGTGGCGAATACCTGAGCTGATTATTTTAGAGAACAAGTTGCCTGAGGATATTTTCTCATTGCTTGCATACAAGGAGGAAAATTACATGTGTTTTATGTAATAAAAAAGATACTTGCCCAGTCATAAACAGATATCAAAAAGGGGATTGGTTCTCTTCAGCAATATTTTTTTTCTTTTTTAATTACCGAAATAGTGATGTATTTCTAGCAGAAAGCCAAATTTTCAGGCCATGCTTTGATTAGTCCTATTGGAAATCAGCTCAGTAAGATTGGACAAGACCCAAGCAGGAAATTACTGTGTATCACATGAAACATAAGAAATTAAAAAAAAATAACAACAGCAAAACCTCCTAACAAAACAAACAAACACCCTTCATCTTTCCCTGGTCATTAATTCGGGCAAAACAGGCAGTGACCATGTACTCTCCAAGTTTTGGAGTTACCTGGCCTCTAGGTATTGATGTAGCACTTAAGGACATTGTTTAAGGGTGGACTTGGTAGTGCTAGGTTAAAGGCTAGACTCCATGATCTTAAGATATTTTTCAGCTGAAATTACTCTATGATTCTATTTTGAGGTGCCCTGCTGTCAGATTATTGTGGAGAAGGGCAAGCTGTCCTAAAAAAACAGTTGTGAAAACTGGAGCTACAAAGATCATTTTTTAAGGGATCATATTCCCTGATGAAATGCCACAGTTTCAGAAAATCCCCAAATGGACATAGTCAATGTCCTTGGATGAAAGGACCCCAAAAAGAGTGCAATTCATGTAATTTAAATGCCTTTATAGATTAAATCCTTTCCTATCCAAGAACAGATTTGGGAAGTGGAAACATTTATCAAGGCTTTTGACAGGGGTATTTGCTGAGATATATCTGCAGGTACCTTCTATATTGCTGCAGTAGCAAGGACTCATTATGCAGGTGCAGTAAGGAGCAGCATCCTATAGATGTCCCAAGTGGCTGATGTTGTCACTCCAAAAAATATGGGTGCTCCTGTGCAGTGACATTAAATTCCTCCAAACTTCATTATTCATTGAGTCATCAGAACTGCTCTAAATGGAGCAAGGACAAAAAAAAAAAACCTCCTAATGCATATCTTGCTGAAGCACCACCTCACGCTTCTGCTATATCTGGAGTCCTTTGCACAAGCTGAGTGAGAACAAGATTTGCCTTTTAGCATATCCTGGTGGCTTGAGCACAGGGAAATAAGAGAGAAAAGTGAAAAAAGGAGCAGATAAGGGTCATATATGCACTTTAAAGGATTTAGGGTTTATTCACAACACATACACAGAATGAAATAATGGAAGTAGCCTTGGATAGAAAACTGTCTGAGAGGTAATAGGAAACAACAAAAGACCATAAAAGACACAGAACAGTATGTATGAGCTCAGTGTCACTACTTTTGCCCTCTGATATCCCAGTGCTCTACAAATAACTCTTGTAACTCAATCCAATCATGCGTTTTACTAAAAGAATAGCTATATCTCATAGCAGGTAATAGGGATGTTAAGAAACATGAGTGATTTAATCTTAAATATTCTGAATTGAATGTTACTGGCATCTATTAACAAACTTCTCTGGAGGAATCACATACTTAAACCTATTCATCCTAACCAGATGATGTAGCTTTTAATACCCCTCTAGACCTGATGTGGGTGGTGCAGGTATCTAGATATAGCAGATAGCTTCCTAAACAGAAATAGACGAATTTTTGCTAAAAATCCAATTCAAAACCAGAACTATCCATTAAAAATAGCACTACATTGCCCTTACATATTTCTTTCCATAAGTTATATAGTGGGTTGCACCCTATGTGAACCATCAAAATACTTCAGTTATGATGTCTTAGGAGAAATGTAGCCTGATCGTGAGGTCTGAGGAATATAAGGAAAGAGGAAATGTGAATATCTAAACATTATCTGTGATGAAATACAACTGCAGTATTTTCCACTACAAATCTTGGTGTTGCAGATAACTTTTTTAGCCATTGAAAAACTTATTTTCTTCAGCAAAAAGAACATTTTTCCTGTCAAATTCTAGTTTCAAACAAATAAATTTCTTCATATAGCTGCAAGTCATCACTGTTTGGCAGAATGTTTTGCTGGTTGCCTGATACTCAGCATATCTGTATTACTGTAATTCCAAAGACGTAAATCTTTCACTTGGGCAGAGACTTCCAACTGAAAAGGTTAATCAAATTTAGGGGAACAGATTGCAGGAAAACAGAATGCATGCATCAGCCACACATGACTAAATTCTGCTTTTGAGTGTGCTGGGACTACTGACAACAGTGTCCCTGGTCTTATTCAGCTGTAACTCAGCAGACACTGGTTTTAGTACTTCAGAGCTAATCTTCAGAGAAAAATTTCCCTCAGTGCATAAATTTAATAACCCAAACTGTATAAACAGAATTGCTAATGGAGATTCCCAGGCCTGAAGATATCACAAGCAATGAGCTGAACACAGAACAATGTTTACAAGTAACTTTTTTTCTCCTTAAAATATATTAGGTGAAGAACACCAGCATCTTTCACCATTAGTCAGCAGTTCTAGACACTGGACATAAGGACAGCTGCATTCCAAACTCCTGACTGTAGAGCTTCCCTGGCAGCATGTGGGCTCCTGCTGCTGCAATCACCCACACAGCTTTGCTCAGCTCATGCAGCTTCAGCGTTTGTTCTAGTTCATCAAATTCACTTTTGCCATTGTTAGCACTGTAGAAATGAACTAGGTGGTCCCTCAGGCTAGTGTCCATGCTGGATTACTAAAATCCCATAATATATTTGCACACAAAAGTTCCAAAGTATGCTTTGGGTTTTGGTTGGTTTGTTGGCATTTTTTTTTTTTAATTTTGTTTTCAAGTGCAATTTTACTTTGCAAACCAACCTGTGGGCTCCTGGGTAGGACTGTATGGTTTAGCTCTCCTACATGTCTCCTTTCTTCAATTTTTTTTTCTTTCCCTGTCAAAGTCAGTCTTTTCAGCCAGGCAGGTTAATTTATTTTCTTAACAAAATGCAAATATCATCTCGCTTTTTGGGCAAAACCTACTGCATTCTGTGACTGCAACAGGTCATTAAATCAGACCTACGCCACAAAGAGCAGAGATGATAACTGATAAGGAAATATGCCATGGAGCTTCTGCCACCCTCTCCTTCACATAAGACCTTATTAATTTCTCTTTTGCTATGCTGTTGTGCTCACAACCTGTTTCTCCTCAGCTCTAAAGGGAAGGAAGATACACACTGCTCTACAGAGCTGTTCTTTTGCCTCCCACCAAGATGCAAAGGGTGGGAGAATAGCAAGGAAGGTGATTGTAGTCCTGCTCATATGATGGCTGCCTTTATCCTGTCACATTAACCCAGTGGTAGGGACATTGGCTTTTGGGATATTTTTGATGTGTGTGTGTGGGGTTTTTTTTTATGATTTATTAATATTGATGGTTTTGTAATATATAAATCTGCTTTACTTGGTCTTTATGCATGATGGCAAGTGAAAAGAAAGGATATATATCACAATAGAAGCCCTCTCCCCAGTAAGAGTAAGGAACTGCTGGTTTTCCACTTGTCCGTGAGTGCTTATTAACAGTCTTCTGTCTGCTTATAACTCTCTTGCTTGATATTTCGGTTATAAGAGTAGCACAGGTGGTGATGATCCTCCTCTCCCTGTCTGAAGGTCACTATGGATATATTTCTGAGCCCTGTAACAACAGATGTTTAAATGTATACAGCTAGTGAGACAATTATTTTAAGGCTGTACTATGTTAACAGGAATTGCACCAGGCTCTAAAACAGCAGTCATTGCTAGCTCTGCATTGCAAGCCATATGCCAAAACTGTAGAATTAGATCTTTATACAGATGTCCAATCATTGCTTTATGACCAAGAAGAGGACACTGACTATAACACAAGGAGAGTAATAAGGTTAAAATGCAATTACAGTTCTACATGGATTTGGTAAAAACAAATCTTTAAGACTGGATACACATTTATAATTACATCTGCCTTTGCTTGTGTTATAAAATATTTTAAAGAAGGCCTGAGACATCATTCTATTTTAATACATGACTGACACAGCTTGGCTAAAATTTCTTAGGAGAAAGTGGTAAAGACATTGCATTTGTAAACTTAAACAAAAGCTAGGATTTAAAAACAGAAAGCCTATAATGTCTTTGGAAAAATTTTTGTTAGAATCTTCTGTCTTAGTCTGAAGGCAGTTGAGGGGGCTGCTCAAGGAGGGAGACAAATTTCTCAGGATGCATGAGCAAATTTTTAGGACTCTTATGTGGAGTTCAGCAATTTTCAAGTGACTTTATTGTATCTCTGTCTTGCAATATCAAATCCACCCAGAACTAGATGGTGCACAGCAATAAACAGAGTAAAATCCAGGGCTTTTTAAAGCAGCTGTAGCCAAGGAATTCCTGAATATCTTTAAACAGATTTTTCACTGTCATTTTGAATTTTATGGGGATTTGGATACCACAGACAAGTCATCTTAGAGGTGCTTCTTATATTTGTGTATGGAAGCAGGTAACAGCCTGTCATGTTGTATAGCATTTTACAGTAAAAGCTATGTCACTAACACTAATGTAAGTATATCTGTTTATTTACACAGAAGTTTGTTTTAATCTTGCTCTTTGCATCATGTTTTTGTCACTTTTCTTAAATTGTTCATAAGTCTAAACCTTGGACTTAAGCAATAAATTCGGAAGAGGAAGCAATTTATTATAAACATCTTAGACTTAAGAAATTCTAAATTTGTAGACAAATTAGAAAAATGAGAATATTATAGAAAGGAAATGAGCTTTACTTTAAGTTTTGAATAACAGGTGTATGTGAGAAATTACCAAAACATTGTATGGCTACAGACAATTCAGAAAGCACAAAATGTGGTCAGATGAGGTAAATAGTTTGTACATATGATTTTTGAGGAGATTTATGTTTAATTTTCTTGGAAGGAAAAAAAAATCATTTATTGATAGTTAACTCACAGATTTTCCCTCTCCCCCAATTCATATCTGTCAAACACACAGATACATTATGCTGATTTCTCATTTCCAAATCTCTATCTCATTTGATGAGTTTGGTATTATCATTTCATTGAACTATGTCATTTCTTTGTACTTATGAAGTAGAAGACATCTTTTACAGAAGAAACATTTTTTCTGCTTTCCTGTAAACAAATTCTAACATTTTTTTCTTCTCAATATGAGCTGTTAAAAAGGTCTATCAATAAAGCAATTTCTTAGTGATTCCTATTGGCTTATTATTGCTGCTGACCTGTGCACTGGTTGCTTTTTCAGTGTAGTTTCATTTATTTAAACACTGTGAAATTCCAGAATAAAGTTGTCATAGTCCAGCTTTTTTATTCCTAAAACTCGAACACTCATTTCTTCCAGCTTTTTATGGTTTTCTTTGAAACTGAGGGATTCCAGGAACTACATTTCCATGTTGAAGAGATGTAGTTTGTTATTGACACTATGCATCAATATGTATGTAATAAAGGAATGTTTCTAAATTTCTGACCTCAGTTAACCAAGGGAGGTGAATATTACATGCTACTATTTATCATTACTTGTAAAATCATCTTCCTTTGGCTCCATTCCATACAGCTGGTGGTAGCTCCACTTGCACCCTGTCTTCATATTATTGTGACCTTCTGAACAAGGTATTTTGACAGGCTTTGAAACACTGTTGGAGGAAAGTTAGTATTGCTTAGTTTTTTTTCTATTTTTAAAAACAAAACAGCACCCCAAAAGCTAGGAATTATTTACTATATCTACAATAATACATAGCAATAAAATACAGAAAGAATTATCAGAGAAAAATAACTTTAAAAAATGCCATATGGTTTAAAACTCTTCATTCCATAGTGTTTCCATTAACATTTGTATCTCCATAGAAATTGTCTTAATAAAATTTTCTCCAGGCTCTAACTGCACATACCTATCATAAAATTCTAGGGCTGCTAGTGTTCTACTTAGGATATTTCTCAGTATTTTAGTGATCTCTGGAGAAACAGGATCCACATGTGCTCGCTGAGCAGATGATGATTATGAGAACCCAGTGCAGTATAGCTGTGAGAAAAGCAAATGTTATCCTAGAATATATCAACTGAGAAATCTCAGCAGAAAGAGAGGAGATAAGGTATCCTCTACTGGTGCAAATTTCATTTATTGCAACAGATTTTGATCACCTACAGCCAGTAAAATACAGAACAAACTTTCAACAGCCACAGAAAACTATGAAATGATCCTGAAAAGAGAAGAGCCTCCTAGTCCATCAAAAACAAAGCCAGAAGTGAATAGCTCCCTTTAAATAACTGGAAGAAATAGGTATCAGGGAGGGAACAAGAACTGTTTGAGTTAAATGACTTTTTTTTTGCATTAAACTAAATGTTTTAGACTGATGTAAAAACCCTCAGAAATTCAAAGATGGGCATAAGTGAGCTTCTGGAATAGCACTGTGGCAGGAGCAACAGTCCAGTCCCTCAAGATCTTTGGTCCAGTTCTAAGATGCCTTTCTGCTTTTCTGCCTCTACTATTCTTATAAGCTGTCAAAGCCTTCTGGCTTTTTCTAAGTGAAGTGAAATAATATTTGCTGACAGCACCTAAACACTCATCCTGTTTTTTTTTTTTTTTTTTTTTTTGGTGAAGAATCTAAAACCATTCTGCATTAGGCAGATAGGTCCTAAAATGATTACTAAAGTGCTCTCCTCTCAAACCTCAGACTAACTGGTCTTTTCAAGTATGGGTTTATATCAGATCTGATGTACTCAAATCTCCTATGCAACTAATGTAATAGGACTATAATAAAATTCAGACAAAAGACAGATATTGTTTTACCTGTACCTTGAGAATTTGTTGTGGTGTGAAGAAGTGCCAGGTCAGTGCTGCAGGGGATAACAGGCAAGGAATGAGCTCTGAGGTGAAGCATGACAGTTTAACTCCTGCTTAGACATGGAGATTGAATCTGATAACTGAGGATAGACTTTGTAGTCTACTTCATATCAAAAAGGTAGATACAAGCTACAAAAATCTTTTGACAACACATAAAAAGATCTTGAGGTTCAGGTGGGTTTCACAATTATTTCTGTACTAAAATTATGTCAATAGGCTAGAATTGTCCAGATTTTCTTTTCTTTTTTTTTTTTTTTTTTATATATATTTGTAATGTGACTCAGAGATTCCTCATGAGAACCTTGGGAATAGTTGGTACAATTTCAGGGGCATGATAATAACCCTTTAAAAGGAAGGAATTTTCAGCTTCCAGTAGGATATAGGATGCCTTAAATTTCTGTTCTTTAATTAGGCTTACTATCTACATCTACAAGGTTCATAATCATTAGCAGGATGCTTTTTTACTGCTGAGCTGATCCCTAAATGAGGAAATTAAACAACAGGAGCATTCTTATGTTTCACTAATGATTGATCATTCAGCCTCCATGATGTGGCCTGGTAATTGCCCAGTGTTCTGAACTTTTTGCTGGAATACAGTACCTTTTGCATTTGGTCAGGAAAAGTGCTCTTTTAAGGGTGTTTGGCATAACATGAAGAGAGAAGAGTAAGAATAAAAGAGTGGAAAGTTCATAAGCCTGCTTGCATGTATTTAATTTGATCTACGCTGAGATCTAAATAAAGGGAAGTTTAGAAGGAAGATTTACCTGTTTTCACAGAAAAAGGAATAAACAATTTTTGTGAAAATAGATCCAATTTTAGAACAGACTATATCTACTTCATGTTAAATTACATCCATTCATTTCAGGTGGCAGTAGTTGAACAGTTGACAGTGAAGCTCAGATCTAGATCACTCCTCTGATGTGCTTCTGACTATCATGGTTAAAGCTGAACCCAGGCCACTGACTAACATGCTTCCAAGAATACTGTGACTTACGTACCACATACAGACCAAGGACAAAGAGAGGAATGAAATAAGAAAAAGCAAAAGCAGAAACTAAACACATACAACAAAAGAATAAAAGCAATAAGAATTTCTTAATCAAAATTTAGAAAATAATATAAATAGTATTTCTATGCATTATCAGTTATAAATGAACTTTCTGTGCATTCAAGAAAACAGTAAGTATATCTGTTCACTTTTAAATACAGTTATTGCTTAGCTTTTTAACAGTTACAGTTCCTTTTTCCTAGTCTTCTTGGTGTACTATTGAAATAAGAGTATTTTTTTAAAGCTAAAAAAGATGACAACTGGGAACCATCAACTTAACAATCATGATCTTGTCTGAAATTTATTTTTTCTCCTCCACACAACATCACTCATAACATTACCAACCTATTATTTCACTTTTTCGATTATGTAGTCAAACGGACAATCTAATGCCATCAATTTCTCTCCTACCTATGTGATCTGCCAGTCAACATTCTGTCTTGTTTGCTGGGGTTTTTCGCAAAATTGCAGGAGTGAGGAGAATGTTCAAAATGCCACAAAAAGCACAATAAAACTAAATAATAGGGGAATGGGCAGTAGAATTCAAAAATATATCACCCAAATTCTTCAGACTCATTTTCTTAAATTGGCTGTATTTTACTTTATTATCATGCCATTTAATATGTAACTCATCTTTATTCAGTTTCCCTATTGAGTGTTGTCGTGGCTTGAGGCCCCTCAAACAGTTCTGCTCGCTCCCCCCTCTTTCTTCCCCAGTCCCGGGGAAATGGGAAGGAGAATCAAAAGAATGCAACTCCCATAGGTTGAGATA
>JASSUY010017172.1:0-31375 GCA_032466535.1 Forpus xanthops
GAAGAGAAGGCTGCGTGGAGACCTCCTAGCAGCCTTCCAATATCTGAAGGGGGCCTATAGGGATGCTGGGGAGGGACACTTCATGAGGGACTTTAGTGATAGGACAAGGGGTAACAAGTTCAAACTTAAACAGGGGGAGTTTAGATTGGATATAAAGAGGAAATTCTTTTCTGTGAGGGAGATGAGGCAGTGGAATGGGTTGCCCAGGGAAGCTGTGAATGCTCCATTGCTGGTGGTGCTCAAGACCAGGTTGGACATAGCCTTGGGTGGCATGGTTTAGTGGGAAGTATCCCTGCCCATGGCAGGGGGCTTGGAACTAGATGATCTTAAGGTCCTTTCCAACCCTAACTATTCTCTGAGTCTATGATGCTATAAATTATCAATATCCCCGCTGAGAGACAACTTGCTCAAGAAGCTGCTGGTCTGGCACTACACTGACAACAGCTGCCATGTTACCTGAGCTCTGTGAGGGAGACATTTAACTGTGAAAATAATGTGAGGAAGTAGGAGATGTGGAGGGAGATGTAAATGTAGCCATGCAGTTGAAGTCTGGTTATGAAAGTGGTGTTTAATATGCCCAGCAGTTTAAAACTGCTTGTCCTTTCAAGGAGGTTTGGTGTCATTGCCTACCTGTATTGCAGAATGCTGGCAGGCTCCCATGACATTTAGGTAACTAACTGTGGGATATACAGGAAAGCAGAGGGGAGTTTTCTTGAATTTTGTTCCAGAAGTAGAGTTTCTCAAAGGTGGAAAGTTTGACAGACATTGCATTGTTTTGCAAAATCCATGGGGTTGGAGCATGCACCTACCCCAGATTTACTCATGCGTCTGATACAAGTGTGATTTTTATTTTATTTTTTTTATTTTTTTTGCAATGAAATTTGTTTACAAAACATTTCTATGTTTCTTTCCCAAACTAAGCTGCAGTAAATTTTTGCTAACAGCTTAATGTTTCATTTAGTTACAGCTTCCCAAATTAGAGTTTGGTTTATGGTATTAAAAAAACAAGGCAGCCTTGACATTATTAGAATTGTTCATATTTGTAGTTCACAAAAACCAGCCTAGTTATGAAATGCATCCTCTTTCTCTCTTTGCCCCTTAAAAGTCAGTTACATTTTCCTAATGAGCACAAAAGGAAAAAGCAGCTCTGAAGCTTACAGGTAAGATAGTAGCAAGAACTTTTGCAAAAAGACTAAAAAGGAAGTGTTAGAACTCCTTTGTCTTCAAAGTACTTGTCTGTCTTGCATACAGTGTGCCAAAATAATTGTGTCCTGTGAGGCAGTGTGTCAGTTGAAATTTGAGGTAGATAGTAAGCTGAACAGAAACTGAACAGGACAAACACTTCCTCCCTGTATAGACTTTATTAGAAAGCTGCTCTGCAGCAAGCATTTCAAAGCTAGAGGTGCTAGAATGATACAATCAATGAATCGAATGGGAAAAACAAACCTTCAAAAGATGCTTTCTGAGCACTACAATGAAGTTGCATTGTGATGTTTCATGTTGCAGGTTGAAGTCTGGACAGGGGGAAAGGAACCAGGCCCGAGTAGTAAAGTAACATATACCTAAACTGAGATTTTAATATACATCAAATGGAACATGAAAAATATTGGAAAATTTATTATAGGCACAATTAATCAGGGTAGTTATAAACCTTTGTTTCTAGGAGTTTAGTGTGTATGACTCTGCTTGCATGCCTCAGTGTGGAGAAATGCTGAATTTACAGATAGATCAGTTTCAAGAGTTACTTGATAATGTAGTCGATGTTTGATGCCTGTTTTTTACCAACTCTCTGAGTGAGGTTCCTAGAGATGAAAGTGACTGCTTTCGTTAAATGGATAAACATTTTAAAATTCTGGCATGTTTGTGTTTTCACAAACTGTTGGCTAATTAAGAATAAGAGTATGCCATTAAATTTTTATTAACTGAGATAAACTCAGGCTGCAGCAAATTAGCATCCTATTGTAGTTTCAGAAAAGATAGATTTATCTGTTCTGGCCTGAGAATGAGAAAGAAAATACAGTCAAACCCTAAAATCTCTGCTACTACTAATTTCTACTGTTCTGTACAGAAGATACGTTAATAAGTTTTGAGGTCAGAGTTGAAGACTTAACTGATTGTGATAGTGAATACTAAAATAGCTTTAATTTCAAAATATATTTGTACTATTCTGTTTCTTTCATAGTTTTATTTTGTTGAAATTCTATTTTTCAAGATTATATACATTAGGGGTGAAATCATAGACATCTCTACTCAAAAGTTCCTAGGTTCTGTTAAAAAGGTGAATTTTCAATGCAAACAGCACTCTAATTTTCACCCTAGTTAAAATGTAGGTAAAATATTGCAATGGAGTAGTAAAGTATAAGGGTTACAGTTATTAGGTATACTTCACTTTCTTTCATGTTAAAATAATTCAGTTCAAAAAATTTTGGGGAAGTAGATCTTATTACCGTGGATGATTTATTTAGTACATTCCTCAGGATATATGACTTACAATTATTAAATGGCTACCAAACATAACAATGAAATAGCTTAGAAAGAGAGTATTATAACTAAATACCTACAACTGTTTCACTGGATATTACAATATAACTTCAATAAAAGAAAAAAACCATGATGTTTGTGATGGTCCATGTGTATTAGATACTCAAAAAGAGCATATATTAAAAAGAATGTGGAAACAAATGTGTGTATTGCTAAGCTCTGTTGATATTTTGAATGAAAATTCTACTTCCTTGTTCTTGGAAGTGCCATGATAGCTAGAGAATAGCAGAACCAAGCAATGCCAGGTATTGTCTCAGGTTTACTGTACCTATACGAAGGCCGTTTCGTTTTCTCCCTGTAGTAGATAAAAAAGTTATGCTTTAATAAGTTATAATGTGTTTGCTTACAGTAGCTTATTCTGTTGTGAATTTTGAGATTCTGTGTTCAATGGTGTGTGCAACTGTTCTTTGAGTCTTTATGCTATATCTCATCCTCCAGCAGTGCTCTTATGATTACTTTCTTTTAATAGGAAACCAGGAAAATACTTATCATAACAGTGCTTAGCACAACAAATTCAAAGCATCATGTCCAAAACACCATGGGGAAGATGATGAGCTATAAGGGTGTGCATTTTTTAAAAGTATTGTCTTATCTTTAATTATTTCATTCTACTGGAGAAAATGAGTTTGGGTCTACCTTTTGGTTTTCTTGTATTAGTAGGTTCTGGAGAAATGTGTCCTCAAAGTGGCTGCATTCAAAGGGGTAGCATCTTCTCTTCTGGCCTTCTGTCACAAAGTCAGAAAAGAGAGATAAAGCATGTGGCTGAGGCCCTTAGTAGCATGGTTTAGTGGTAGACTTGCTAGTTCTGGGCTAAAGGTTGGACTTGATGGTCTTAGAGATCTTTTCCAACCTACTTGATTCAGTGATTTTTGTTTTAGTAAAGGTGCATGGGTGAAGAACACTTTTACATTATGGGAAAATGATGGGAAACATGCTGAACTCCTGAGCAGAGACCCTTTAATTTGCAGGAGACTTCTCTGAACCTCTCCAAAATTAAAACCCCTGATCCCTTTTAATATTTCTTTCTGTGTGAGAGGGCAGGGGTTGGTAAAGTTACTGGTATACAACCTTCAGATAAAAATTTATTCCTTAGTATTTATTTAATGACTTGCATTTTAAAGAAGCTTGGAAATTTCACTTGTATTAGAAATCTCATGGTTCTAGAAAGAGTAAAAGTTTTATTATGTACTGCCTCAGTGTACAGATTGAAATCAACCTTTTCATTGCAGTTTTTTGCTTAAAATGGCCTAAAGGTGCTGTCAAACTAATGACTTCTTTTTGGTGTATTTTAACTGCCACTTAAATACCAACTTGGTCAAATTCAATATGTAATAGCTTTGGAAACCACCCCACAGTGGCTTAGCTGTTAGTGGAAGAAATCCGAAAAATCTAGAGCCAAAACCTAACTTTAAAATATCAAGGAAAAAAAATAAATTCAGTGTGTTTGTGTGTCTTTGTCAGATACATAGTGTTATTTTGCAGACCTATTCTCCTTTTCTGTGGCTCCAGACTCCTTGACTGCAAGAGATGCATTTTTTCAGTTGTTGAATGAGTCATTAATTGGAGCAATTTCTTACATTAACTAACTGCAAAGATCCCTGGAGGAACCCTTGTTGTTAACCAGAAATCCATGTGTATTTAAAAAGTTATGTGTATTTAAGATATAGTGAAGTCAACAATGAAGCTGTGTGTGCTATGTGTTGTGTATAGTTGTGCCATTTTTAAAATGAGTTTATTTTCTTTTCTCATATTGTAAAATTCAGGAAGAAAATGCTTAGTACCCCTTGCTGAAAAGGTTCAAGTAGAAAGCATGCAGTAATTAAAAGCTGATCATCCTAGAGGGAGTTAGAACAAAAAAAATGCTGACTCTTTAACCTAGGGGAACTGTAGTCACTGCAGAAGAGGGAGGCTTAGATTCAGTCCTCAGATGTTTAACAAAGTATTGGAGCAAGTCCAGGAAAGAATAAGACAGCTGCATTCAGTGGGATGAAATGCACTCACCCACTGAAATTTGCAGTGTTTAGGGTATGCTCCTGGGTAGATGTGGGAACTGAACCTAGCTTTCCCATCCTGGATGGGTATTGCAGCCACACAGCCATGGGAGCTGACTGTTGTGGGACTGTAGAAATGCAGCATGTTGGGGTGCTGAAAAGAGAGGATCAGTACATTTGGGGATCAAGACTTAAACACTGCAATTCCTTATTTACACTCAGGGGTATTTACAGTGAAACTGGAAACCATGTGCATATATAGGGAAGGAGAGCAAAGAAAGTGGAAAAGGCTTCAAATTCCAGGTGGGCATTCTCACATGCTAAACCATTGATCCAAGAGCTGTTGAGCTCATCATATTCCTTTTCACCTCAATGTTATTAGTTTTAGTAATGTAAATTAATGGAAATTTTGTCGTTCAGTGCTATGCATGAAATTCCTCATGACAGGCACTAACTGCTGTGTGTGTGTCTAAGATTTAGGTCTTGCTTTATTTAACAAGGCAGTTCAGTGCTTGCCAACCTGCTTAGCAAGTGCTTAGCATATTTGAGTTCTTAAAGTTAAGGACATGTGGAATTTTGCCTGACTTGGGGCCTAAATCAGAAGTTTTCAATTTTTATGATAATTACTGTAAGGTGGCTTAAGGCTTTAGCTAAGAGAAAGTTACTTCATCATTTTTTATGCATAAGTTCTTCCTGGGTAGCTCTTATTAGGCATGTAGTGGCTGTTTTGTTATTATGTGATAACTACATGACAGATGTAATTACAATAACTCTTTTCTGTCTATACTACAGTCTATGCTACAAACTGTCACATGCTGATTTCCTAGATTAGGACATAGCACTGAGGTAGGAAAAATCACAACGGATGAAAGGATAAAAAGTGAAAAGGGTAGCAAAGCTAAAATAGTTTTCCCTCTTCCCAATTACATAGCTAATTGCCTGGGGTCCAGATAACATATCTTCTTATTTAAAACTTATTATCTCTTAAATTAAAATACTACCATTGAGACTTTTCAAAGATTGAAATTTAATTCAGTCTTAATTAGCAAAACCTCCAGCAGGTTTGGAAAGAGTCTTTTAAAATCCTTTTTTTTTTTTTTTTTTTTATAGATGCCTCCCATATTTAACTAAGAGCTATTTTTTTTTAATTTGTTTGCCACAATATTTACCAATTAAAGCATTATCATAGCTCTTAATTTGTATAAAATTGTAGGTGCCTTGAGCAGAAAGGAATTTAATATGCAGAATACATGACATCAATATGAAAGGCTGCAGAGCCAAGTTTTCTCAGGCAGTAGGGGTGCCTCCATTCAGGCTATAGAAAGTTTGAGCTTGGGAAAGTATTTTTCTGAGTTCAAGCTGAGGTCTCCCTGCTGGTTTGAGTTTACTATTGTTTTATAATATTAAACAGAAAATAAAATCCAATTGCTTTTATTGCCCAAACAGGCTTCCACTCCCCTCCCACTTCTTTTTTTTTTTATTATTTTCTTCCTTTCAGAAGATACGCCGTATCATGCTAAGCTTTATGGTCTGGGTATTTTTTAAGTACGCTTTTCCTGTATTTGTGCTCCTACTGAGTTACTGCTTTGTCATATGTAGAAAAATGCCCCTAACTTAAAAACCGTATTTTAATATTTCAAAGGTGATGTTTTTCCTCAGCTGTTTCTATTAGGATCATATTAGAGTTTCCTTCTTCTCATGTGGGCATCTAGCTGGAAAATGACAGGGTGCAATCTTGACTAAGGCAAGAAAACTACGAAGGCTTAAATGAGCAAGAAGCATTTATACTGAAAATAAACAAGGCCAGCGTAACTGAAAGGTGAACCAAGCTCATTCTGAACTGAAATCCAGCCTTGTACATTTGTTTCTTTCTCTACACAGGAAAACAACACAGAAGATGAAGAAAGAGACAGTCTCATGTCATTAAGGTAGGATGAGAGCACCTGTTATTTAACTGGTTCATGGAAACACTTGTTATCTCACTACCAATCTGTATAATGTGCTTCTATAATGTAATGATGGTTGATTTGTTGGAGAAATAACCTAAAAAGTGAAACTTCTCAAAGTCTTAATGTTGATGTATATCAGCAGTAGACAGATAAATGGAGGTCTAGCAGGCCGATGTCATCAGTTAATCCCCACACAAATGTATCTTTGATTCTCGTTTGGGTTGTTCATTGGTTTTGTTTGATTGGTTTTTTTTTTTCAGCATTCCTCCAGTTTTTTTATTCTGCTTATACATACTTATATCATGGGTCACATGTTGTTATTTCCTAAGCTGCAAGGATGAAATTCTTAGTTTCAGGAAGTGTTTAATGGGTTTGCGCTGGTGTGTTATTACACCAGTAGGCTGAGAAACAATTGGAGTAAACACAGCAATGACTGAATAACTGTGTGCGTTTACTTTTGGAAAGGGAGGTAGCTGGCAGTGAATTCAGTATCTTGAAAGCTAATTTTTGAGAGGACCGGGGTGTACAATGACTGTGCTTCATGCAGATGGTTATATGTTCTGAAAAGAAAAAACCTGATGACTAAACAGACCTGAAATCTTTTGCTGCATTTCTGTCACAAAGACTTTGTTTTTATGAGACTTGTGTTTATCTAAGCAAATAGTATTATGACATGACCCAAGACTAGATTTCCTTGCATCATTTCTCCAGCATTTGACTTGTCTGACCACAGGACCATAGTTTAGCCTGGAAAATTCTTAAAGGAATATTTTTACTCATATGACTTAAAAAAACCCAGTAATGCTTTCCCATCTCCATTTGCATTTTGGAGTTGAAATGCATGGACTAAGCTAACAGCCACCGGAAAGTCATGGTAGACATTCCAGTCTTTTAGATTTTGTGAGTTTTGTTCCAAGATTCAACTGAAAAACCATAATTGAGGCCAAGTTTATTGTGCTCAGCTGTGAAAAAGAGGAAAAGGAAAAGATGTTATGGTTCAGAGCAACTTCAAGTATTTCCCAGGTATTTTGTAATGCTAGGCACTGCTAAAGTATTCCACTTAATATTCTGCTTGTTTTACCAGAAATGCAGAAGGTTAATAAACCACATTAGTTATAAAACAACTTTCTCAGAAAACTAGGAAAGATAATTCAAGGTTTTAGACAAAGTTATTGAAGCAGAGGCAAGCTGACATGTCCCAAAAGCTAATCAAATACTAGTAGAGCAATAAGGGAGTATAATAAATCATTTGGGAGACAAAAGTCAAGGGGGAAGATTTCAGAAGGTACTATCTGTATTTGCCAGCAGATAGTACCTCGAATGTTGAGCTTCTATCACCATATTATCAAGTGCTGTTGAAATAATAATTTCTTCTGTGAATCATACTGATTTTTTGGTATGGAGGAGGGCTTGCATGTAGTCTTAATTCATTTCTGTATCTGAGATAAAGTAGTGAGTTCAGTAGGTAATTCTGGGCATTTTTTTTCTGCATTTTTGAACAACTTTTATTTCTTATTGTACTGAATTTATGTTCTTCCTATGCTACAGTTTCTATCTTGAGTTTGTGCCATACATTCTGGATTAAAAAAAAAAGTCTCATCCTCAAACACTTTTTTGTGAATCCAACTGCTATGACTTTTTCTTGCTATCTGAAATTTCTGCAGAAAATTCAAACCTAATTTATGTATCCTTATGACAGCCAGATTTGCATTTCTCGGAGAACTTGATGTTCACTGTTCACTAGTGTTCGTTCTTTTGCAACCAAGGTCTGTTGATCAGCAAAAGGCAATTTTCTCAGGAAATGAATTTGGATAGGCCTGTCTTAGAAGCAGGTGTGAACTTCCTCATTTGTTTTCAGTTGAACAAAACTAAGCAAACGCTGCTGGTATATTTCCACTCTGTAACCCCAGCTGTTTGTTACTGACACTCTGTTGGGGTGAAAATGCATAGTAATTTGTTTCTGGTGAAATAAGATGTTCTGACCATTTAACCATTTATCTTGAGTTAGTGTGGCACATTCTTGTCTGATCAGAGAATGGAGCACCTGAATTAAGTGACCTGATCTTCAGCAAGCAGAGGCAGTACTTGCATTGAGCCACACTGTTGGTGTAAAAAAAGTTGCCTGATGCCACAAGAAGGTTGCTTCTGAAACCAACTCTTAGATGTGACACTCTGCCACCCGAAAGATGTGTACTGCGCAAATACTCATGAAATAAATATGTAGAAGAGAGACATAGCCTCAATCTGTGGTGATGGGATTCAGTATTGAAATTAAGTAAGCTGCTGGATGTACTTTGAAGCTTACTGATTCTGAACTGAAGTGCTGGCATTTGTTATCTTAAAATTATCCTTTTGTTAAGTCTAAGCACAATTAAGTGCTGCCCCATTTCTCAGTAACTCCATCAGTAAAGAAAGTTGTTATTAAGAGTACACGACTGTGAAATGACAGTGTCATGGGTTCAGCAGCAGCAGTCATTTATTTACTTTAGTTTTCCAAAACTCATGACTAACTCTGAACTGAAAGCAAGGCTAATTACCATGTGTCTGACTTCATATCACTGATGTTAAGGATGTTTTTTGTTTTTTAGTATGCCTATATGGTGTTGCTAGTTTCTTCTATAATGTAAGCAGTCTTAAATAAAATAGGACGATGCTTTACTTTTTCAGTTACTTACTGCCTATTTTCTATCCTCTGCTTTTATATTCTGGAACTAAAACTTGTCCTGGTAATTTAACTTTCATTAAATTCCTTTCATCATGGAAAAGTGAGGATGGCTCGCATTTTAGATTAGCAAACTACAGACTTTTGTTTCTATTTTTTCTACCTTTTTTTTTTTTGTAACTGGAGTTGTCTTTAATTTAGCTGGTTTAGTGTTATGCCCATTTAAACTAAATCAGTATGGTTGAACAAGGTTTCTATTAGCTGATTTTCTGTTTTGCTTCATAGAGGCTTAACTTAATTGCATATACAAATCTGTCATTTTAGGAACTGCTATTGAGAAATGTGTTTGATAGATGTCTATCAGTAGGCCTAACCAGGCAGTTTTAATCCCTTTAAATTAAGTTTATTATTAAGAGCAGATAAAAGTGTCTGTCATGGGGGAGAGACTACTAGCAGACGTAGGAATCTAGAAATGCTGCAGGATATTTTCTAGGAAGGGAACAGTTAATTACAGCAGATTCATTCTTTTGGGGTTTTTGTTACTTGTTTTCACATAAAAGATAAATATAAAATCCAATGAAATTTACCAACTCTGATGGCTAAATTCAAAGATAGCTGCAGGAACAGCCTGTGGTGTAGCAGTCTGTAACCAGGCTATTGTCACTAGCTTGAATGTACATGGCGCTAAATACACAAATAGCACTGTTATTGTTATGGGAAACAGGCCTTTTGCCTATCTAACTCCATTTTACGCCTCCCAATGCCAATAAAATCTGTCATTTTTATTTTTGAAAAAGATGTGCAAAGTAACCAGAAAGTTTAGACTGTAAAATATTAGCAGTATAAAACTGACATATCTTAACTGTGAAGAAAATTTTGTCAGAAACTGTCTAGAGATTAACAAACCAGCAAGTCCTCTAAGAGAAGTTTGGAATGGGTTGAGTAAGGCTGATGTTTGACTTCTTTCCTTCACTCTCCTAATATGCTTTTTGTAAAATATGCAAATGCAATGGCAATTAATAGTGGAGATCAAAAGTGTCAAAACTGATGAGCAAACTTTCCAGAGTATCTTTTTCTCTGGTCAGATTTTTTTTGGAGTACACTTGATATTTTAAGCTGCCTATTTGTCTTTGATTCAGAAAAGTTGTCCAAAATTTTGTTCCAAAATTATAGAACTGCAATTTCTCAGTAGCTATTGTGCCAAATTTCAAGCTTTCATTTCCAACTTTCACCACTGGGAAAAGGAAGGATTTTTGGAGTATTTTTCAAATGAAAAAGAATAATTTTCATCTAGTCTCTAGTAAAATTAAATCCAATAATAAGTGATGCATGCAAAATCCTTGAGAAGTCAATCATTGTAAATTGGAGTTCAGTAGTTTCATTTTCATCTTTGAGGGTATGACAGTAGAACTCTACAGAAGTTTTAGATTACTATTTTTCAATCTGCAAGTACAATTTTCTGAATTGCCCTCATTTCACCTTAAGAGCAGTCATTAGAATTTGCTAACATTTCACCCTTTCTGCAGGGACCATGACAGGCTGAGGAAACAGCAGCATTCCAGGATTCACACCAAAGCGAAGTTTTACCTTAATTACTGTCAAGTAGGTTATTTTTCTCACACCTGTAAAGCAGGTGTCTATATCTCAGTATAACTAGTGCTACAGTAAATTGAATGAAGCAAGCACTAACATCCCTGAAAGCTGGAACAACTTTGAGGATCAGGAGTCATATCAGCTGCATGGGTGGAGCTGAAGACATAGAATTACGTGAACTGTTTCCCTGTTGTTGATTTCTTATGAAAATACAATTTGTTTAACTTAAGAGCTTTGGGTAGTCTCTGTAAAAAGAGAACCCAGTCCAGTTTACACTAGGGACAGTACTGAGCTACAGAATTCAGAATTCTGCCCAAGTCTGGGGTTGGGTTGATTTACTTCCAACTTGCACAGACTGTCTCTCACATCGAACAGCAACATTTCAATGTTGGCGTACCTGAACACCTTTCTAAACTGCTCTGGAATAACAGCTGCATTTCTGATCTTTCTGGTAATGTATCCTGACTGAGAACTGAATAGGACTACCTTGGGCAATAGATGCCTTAAGAGTGAAAGGTGTATAAACCACCACAGGGAACCCTTTTGTGGTATAAAGACAGGTTTTTTTCCTAACTTGAGATGATTGATAACTGTCTCTTGTTTGAGTGTTATCTATACCAGCATAGCTGCTGGTTGTATTTCTATTCAGAAATGTTTTATGGTGGCAGGTAACTTTCTAAGTTCGAGTTGCATTTGCTTTTAGCAATTTTTCTTATGGGATAAACTTTTTCCAAAGAAACTATAAGATGGCTCTGTCAATGAGAGAAAAAATGATGGAGAAGTAAGTCAACAAGCATGTTCCCAAGTCAGAGCCCTTGTTGAGAAGAGCAGATTGTAAGCATGTGTTAAACATACTCTAAATTACACAGATTCCTCTGTAAGTTCGAATACCTTTAAGACTTTTTTTCTTCTATTTTTTTCTCTCTTTAACTGTTTCAGAATCAAATGAAATGTCCCCATGGTGTGAGATTTGCTAATTGGGCTTTCTAATTGCCATAAAATTTGTCAGTGCTTAATAAAGCATGTAGCTGTTGTGTGCTCTAGTGAAAGTGCAGTTAAAGCATACGCGAAATATATAAATAGCCAACTCTTTTTCCATGTCCTATTCCTATAGGCTATCTGTGGGCCAGCTCTTGGCTTCAGAGATAGGGTCATTCTGGGGTTAATGAGCAGTACAAAGACATGAGGAGCAGGGGGGAAGAAAGTCTAATGCCTAGTTTTGTATGCCCCATTCCTGTCAGTATAAGTAGCTGTGGTAACGCAGCCCAGTACTGGGCTCTGCTTTTGAGGCAGATCCTTAGCTTTAGAGCGAGTTAATCTTTCTTCACACAAGAAAAGGTATGAGAAAAAGTGTCTCAGAGATGATTTTACTTGCTGTTGAAACAAAGCTGAAGAGCAGAGCTCTGCAACTAATTGAGTTTATCTTAGGTTCCTGCCCTAGCTTCAACATTTTCTGTTTTTCATAACTCACACTGCATGAGAATGGTGGCATGCAAAGATTTTTCTCATAAAATGAACACTGTCAATACAGAATATTTCAGCGTTTGATTCTATTATTATGGACAAATATATTGTGCAATTTATGTGTGGTCTGTTATTCTGTGAAATATTGAAGACCTGTATTGTCCACTGGCTTTATCTCCTCCAGATATAGCTTTGACAATGGCTGAGCCTGGAAAATCACAGATTATGAATTTTATGAGCACCTGTGTCAGAAACGGTACTTAAGATCTGTAGATTTCTTCTAGTGTGACATTAATGCTGTTTGTGGAACAGCAGGACTGTCAAGAGAATTTGAAAATTAGAGAATATGAATCATCATAAAAATCAGTGGTAATGTTATTTTCCATGACTACTGATCTCTGGTGTAACTCTGGATCAGCTCGTGCTTTATTACTGAGAACAGAAATTCAGTGGGTTAGGAAAGAGGTTCCCTGATACTCCTTGATGGTTTCTTTGATACCGTAAGCCATTTAGCTGTTGATTTCTACTTAATTACTTTGGAGTAATTTAGTAATTGAGAGTAATGGCAAAAAAAACTGAAAACCCCTTCTTTACACAGAAAAGCAGGAATTCCAGCTATTTATGGCAACATATTGCAAAATATTTCCAGAGAGAATGGATGTGTTCCTGATCATTTCTCTCAAATTGGCAGAGAGGGGATCATTAGGCACACTAATTAATTGTTAAGTTTAATGAAATATTCTGAACTTAGAGTTTGAAGGCCCTTTTAAACCCCCAGCATTATACAAAGCCTCAGATTTTGCCTTGCATTTCATTAAATAATTATTAATTTATATTGGCTAACTTTGCATGTCACTTCTGATGTTTCTTTTGGCTGGCAACAATGGCTGGTATTTCCTATTTATCAGTTCTTTTGACTCTTTTCATGCAAAGCGGTAAAGCTAATAGCCTGCAGGTGGAAGACTTCAAATATTAAAAGCAAAAGATGGCTGATTGCATTAAAAGCAATCACACTGCTGAAAGATTGTTTTTAAATCAGTTGTGGTATCTAATTTGAATTGTTTGAAAATTTTGAGAAATAATTTTATAACTTTGAGAAGACCAATATGTGAATAATTTACTTTTTCTAATGAGAGCTCAAATGAACAAACGTGTTTGATATTTTTTATCTTGGCAATTCTATGAAGAAAAAAAATTATGGTACCCTCTTGTTGAGTTTTAAATTCAACATGAAAAAAAGATATCTGTCTTTCAGAGAAAGCTCTGAGAAGTCTGCTGCTTACATTTCCAACTTAGTTGCTTGAGACACTATGGTAACAGGAAAGACAATATCCTGAATCAAATTCAGACCATAGGTTTATTTTTGCTGCATTATGACTATTTATTCTTAGAATCATAGAATAGTTACAGTTAGAAAGGGCCTTAAAATCATCTAGTTCCAACCCCCCTGCTGTGGGCACAGGTGACTCACACTATTCCATGACACCCAAGGCTCTGTCCAGCACAGCCTTGAACATCTCCAGGGATGGAGCATTCACAACTTCCCTGGGCAACCCATTCCAGTGCCTCACTACCCTTACAGTAAACAGCTGCTTCCTTACATGTAATCTGAACTTTCCTGTTTAAGTTTGAACTCGTTACCTCTTGTGCTATCACTACAGTCTCTCATGAAGAGTCCCTCCCCAGCATCCTTATAAACCCCCTTCAGATATGAGGTCTCCACGCAGCCTTCTCTTCTCCAGGCTGAACAGCCCCAACTTTCTCATCCTATCTTTATATTGGAGGTGCTCCAGTCCCCGGATCATCTTCATGGTCCTCCTCTGGACTCATTCCAACAGTTCTATGTCCCTTTGATGTTGAGGACACCAGAACTGCACACAATACTCCAAGTGAGGTCTCACGAGAGTGGAGTAGGGGGCAGGATTACCTCCTTCAACCTGCTGGTCACACTCCTTTTGTTGCAGCCCAGGATACAGTTAGCTTTCTGAGCTGCAAGAGCACACTGAAGTTGGCTCAAGTTCATTTTCTCATCAACTTGCACCTCCAAGTTCTCTGCAGGTCTGCTCTGAATCTCTTCTCTGCCCAACCTGTAGGTGTACCTGAGATTGCTCCCACCCAGGTGCAGGACCTTGCACTTGTCATGGTTAAACTTCATGAAGTTGGCATCAGTCCACCTCACAGGTGTGCCAAGATTGCTCTGGATGGCATTCCTTCCCTCCAATGTATCAACCGAACCACACAGCTTGGTGTCATCAGCATACTAATTCTTCCTTCAGAAAAAAAAAAAAAAAAATCAAAGAAAAAGTTTTAGATCAGCCCTTACAATTGTAATTTTTCATCCTTTACCATTTTCAGATTAAAAATGTAATTTAGTGACACAGATACACAACCTCATTAAAACTGCATGCTGCAGATGTTTTCTCATGGATAAGTATCTTCCCACTAAAACCCTTGAAGTGCCAAAATGCTGCATATTTTTCCATGCTCCTCCCTTGAGAAAATGAAAAAAATGACTCCTTTGCCATCTGCCCTGAAGAGAAGCAAATTGGTGGAGGTTTTCAGTGCATTAGCTAGAATAGCCTTCTCCACTGTTATGTTTAAAATTCTGTATATTGTATTTCTTCTTAATTATTTGATGCAGAATGTTTAGGATTTTGTTGGCTTTGTTTATTCTGTGCTTTTGCTTGGATGTTTTTTTTGTTTTGTTTAAAAAAAAAAAAAACAAAACTACTTTCTATAAATGTTTTTGAATTTTTCTCATCTGTTCTAAAAATGTGTCCCTTCATTGTCCATAGCATCCTGTGGGAATAGCTTGCATTATGCTTTCTTGGTTTCTTCTGTGTTTTATTCAGACATTTGCTCAGAAGAGCAAGGTCTGCCCTGAAAGTTGGTAACAGGGTTTTAAATAAGCTGTATATAATTAAAATGGTAAATTGGAATATTTTCTAGAATGTTGTTTTTTGAAAATATTTTAAGCCCTCAGACTGCTCACATCTGAGCACCTAGAAAGACCACAGAAGATTTTACAAGACTGTTCTGGGAAAGAAGATGGTACAAGTACAGTGTGGGTGGACTCCTGGATAATATCCATCTAAAGCATACGGTCTCAAGTGTTATGAAAATATAGAGATAATACAGTGTAGTTTTGAATGATGCTGATACATATCTCTGGGCTGCCAGGCAGGGGCTAAATTTACACCTTACTCCTGCCAAGGCTGGAATGTAGACATGGAAGAATTACATGAGCTAGAGGTGCAGCAGGCGTATGGACTCCCTGAGTACAAGCTATGTGATGGGAGGAGTCACCCTTGTCCTTCAATTTAATATGTGACAGACAGCTTGTTTAGTCTCTCTTCAAGTGGAGCTGAAAGGTGTGAGGCGGGTTAATGGAAATATTATAGAATGATCACGAAGAAAATATGGATTTCTTACAAATGTTATATCAACATCCCACTTAATTCTCTCTCTTTGAAATAACTTTGTCTGTTTCAGTCTTTTTTGAACACTTTTTCTCAGACTGATGCCAGAAAGAGCTTCATTTCCAAATACACTTTCAAGGCAAAAAGACATTTATTATATTTTTATAGAGTGCATCAGTGGCATGATTTGCATGAGGTTTTTGTTCTAAAGATTTCTTTTCTACATGTCTGCTTGTCTACTGCAGTCTGTAGCTGAGATTGCTGTATAATTTAGGTAAAAGAACAGTTTTGGACGAGCTAACTTGTTAGCTGAATTAATATCAATGTGGCCATAGAGATCCATGTAAGTCATCAAGAGATCATGTTAGGAGCTGATTAAATACTGAGTAAAGGAGCCCGTGTTGAGCTCTGGCCTTCCTGTGGCGAAGTAGAAAGTGCCTTTTGTTGAGCTAACTAGTTTAAAACTTTAACTTGGCTTTATCTGCTCTCTGTGTTACAGTTGCATTGATAACCGCAGCAGATGTGGTTGCATGTTCCCACAGAAGTTATGCTAGGAATATTGCTAGAAATATATTTTAAAAATACTTGAAAATCACAAAATTATAGAGCTTTATACTAAAATTAGACTAAAGTTTTTGTATTTTTCTTTATAAATTGACTTCTGTCGGATTACAACTATCTTCATGTCAATTGAATGTAAAGCCAAACATCACGTGCCAGTAGCATAATTTGCCCTGCTGCACAAAGCTACTATTAAATTTGAAAACAGCACCCTGACAACATTTCCGAGGTAGCAAATTTTCTTTTGGAGAAATCTAATTACCTTCATGTAGTTCATTTTATTAACAGCAATCTCTCCCATTTCAATTTTAAATTGGCAAAGTGGTATAAGCTCCTTTATTGCCTGATGCTTATCTTAAAGTGAATACTCTTAGCTATACAATAGCCACAGCTATATAAATAAAGTTTTGTGAGAAGTCTGCCATTTTTGCTTAATTTTAAGATAGATCTTTAAGACTGACTAAGTATTTGGTGCTTATGCTGCTTTCTGTCATGTGGAATGGTACTGGAATATCCCTTACACCCACCTTAACTACCTAGCACTGGAGCTTCCTTAGCACAGGCACCTGAGCTGATTATTTACTGTTGCTTTTTGTTTTTCTCCTTTTCTGCTTCAAAGATGTTCAGGAAAAAATTAATTTCTTATGGGATTATATATTTTCTTTGTGTTACTCAATAACCAGATATTTCAACATTCCACAAAAGCTTTCTATTTTACTGCAGGAGAGTGGGCTCTTTCTACAGTCTCCCTTTAATATTGTGACACAGAACACAGGGATAGATGTTGACATCCATATCCATCTTCAGCTCCTTGTTTTATGATTTTTTTTTCTGTTGCTAAATCTTTTTAGTTTTGACTGACTCTTTCACATGTTCCTGCTGACAGGGAAGGAACAGTTTCATTAGGATTGAGTCTGTTCCATTGTCTTCTTGCATAATTTGAGAGATGATATTTCTGAACATTGCTCAGTTCTGGCATCATGATGTTGTACTATCATCCTGTATGGTAAATCAGTATTTATTCATATATCAATGCCTTCAATGTCTTTCAAGATTTTTCTTCTCTATATTAAGGTGGAGATAATATTTCAGCTTTCAGTGAAGCCTAAAATAGTCGTTCAGTTGCTCAAGGCGTATTTTACAGTACCATCTTTTTCTAATGCTGTTAATGCTGTTGTGTTTAGCTGAAGTTCAAACTCCATTAAGAACAACTGCAAGTTCACACTTCAGGCAGTGTTTTAACCCCTCAAGAGATCAGTATATCAATTTACACCATAAACACAATCTGGATGGCCAAAAGCTGTGCAACTTTATCTTCAGTGAGTACAGAAAATGGTGCACAATAAGACCCTGGGTGGATAATTGCCCTGTTGAAACACAAATGCATAAATGTCATTAATACTAATGAACCACTGAAGTAGGTATTAAGGGCTAAACAGCGCATATGTTTTACTGCTGGGATCAATGTCATTCTTCTTAACTGTTGCCTATCAGGGGGATGGTGGGGAGAAAGGGTTCTTCTACTGATTGTATTTTGAATGAGTTGGAAAATATAGAAAATAAAAACTTTAGAGACAAGTCTTTGAGGAGTTATGTTTCCTGGTTCCCAGAGATTGAGCTCCATTTAGTGTGTGTTTCTGCTGGGAGACAGTCACTAATATGAGAAACATAAAGGACAAAGGGAAAAAAAGTCTGAATATGCCTATTTTTAGGCAATTTCCTATCCAGATTGATGTAATATTTTGTCTAGTTTTCTTGAGAACTAAAAATAATCTCACCATGACATGGTTCTTCCTCAGCAAAGACTCTTTCTGAACTGCTCCAAACCTCTAAAGAGATTAAAACCTGCTCAAAATTTTGAAGATGTTATCTAAAATTTAGTCAATAAAATGGGATCATGTAAAAAAAATAGACGTGTAATATTACAGTTAGTCTGACATAGGTGTTTCCAGACATACTGCTGTCAATTGTAGGCTGTTAAATCACACTTGATACCAAAAGATACCACATACATTTCTCCAATCTCTATTAATGAGAATCATCTCAGTATCTGCCCACACACTCAGAAAATAAGTGCCCCTCACTGATGCGTGGTGTTGATTTACCCATGCACAGTGTTCTCTGAATTTCTGCCAATGCAATTTCAATAAATGTTTATTGTTATCGATTATTGTATTTCTGTCTGGCTTAAAAAGGAAATATAGATGAAATCTTAATTTGGCCTATGTATGACCTATGACAAGAAATGAAAATTATATTCTAGCTTGCAAATAAATAAATAAAAAAATAATGGGGGGCTGATTCCACTAAGGGCAACAGTGCTTTCAGATGAGCCTGAATGAAACTACTGTAAACTCAGGGCTGGTTATGAGCTGCTTTTCAGAAGGGTTGAGGTGTCACAGCTGGTTGGGGTACAAGCTGCCAGTGCTGAAACTGAACAATAAATAATTCATCTTGGAATAGTTTTCTTTGTCATTCTGTGATCTTTTTCTGTTGTTTTTTTTTAACATCTCATTGTCTTACTAGGCGTATTTCTCACATAAATACATCAGTCTGTGCAGGGAACTAATGAGAAAATCAAGAGTGGCACTGATAGGATGGGAGAGTTTTTTCCGTAGAGACAGTAGGACCTAACGGCTATAGGAAGTTATATCTGTAGATGGTACTTTTGCACAAAGAACACATAGAAAACAAGCTGTTTACCAAAAAAATGTGCTTAGAATTGGTATAGATGTATTGCATGTGTTCACCATCATGTCTGTATTTACATAGAAATTAGGGCCCAGAAAGTGAATATATGAAGGTCAAATTCAGAAAATATTGATTTTCAGAAACTGCAAGGAAGAAAAAATTTCTAAAGTAGTTTAACAAGGTTAGGTTTGCTTAGCAGAAAGATTTATTTTAGTTTGTTTATTGTTATGCCTCTTAGTGGAATTTCAGTGAGTCTGTAATTGTATGACATTCACCACTCTGGCTTCCACTTAAAGCATGCAAAATTCTCTTTCTTCTAGCAACTGTTAATGGAGAATGATACACTTCTTGGACTGTTTTCACATTTTAAATACAGTATTAATTTTTCTTCTCTACAGAAAAGAAATTATTTATTTCTAGTATTATGTTTTATGACCTCTGGTACAAATATGATCATTAAGAGGCTCTTGCATCAGAAGTATAGGGTCATAGGCTCATAGTTAGGGTTGGAAAGGACCTTAAGATCATCAAGCAAGTCTATCACCAAGTATCAGTGAAATATAAGTAAAGACTGATTGTGTTAGGCCAGCGAGAGAGATTACTGACATCAGGACAAGGACTCAGGATGTCAATACTTGTTCTCTTTTTAAACAAAAACTCCAAAAAACCCAAACCATAAAAGATAATACTGCTGCAGTTTAAACACTTCTGTTTGTCTTATAAGGAAAGGCACTGTGGTAATACTTGAAAATGTGGAAAATAGCCATCTGCATAATTCTGGATGTAGATTTAGACATCTGTGATACTCTGGCAGTTCCAGAGTTAGTTTTGTTCTCTAGACACTTCATCAACTTTGGTGCCCTTCTTTGGACATGCTCCAGAACTTTAATGTTTCTCTTGTAGTGAGGGGCCCAGAACTGAACACAGTATTTGAGGTGCAGCCTCAACAGTGCCAAATACAGAGGGACAATCACTTCCCTAGACATACTGGCCACACTATTTCTAATACAGGACAGAATACCATTTGCCTACTGGGCTACTTGGACACACTGCTAGCTTGTATTCAGCCAGCCATCAGTCATCACTCCCAGGTCCTTTTCCACCAGGCATCTTTCCAGCCCCTCTTCCCCAAGCCTGTAGTGTTCCACTGGGGTTGTGACCAAGTGCAGGACCTGGCAGTCTGCCTCCTTGAACCTCATACAACTGGCCTCAGCCCATCAATCTTCAGAACCTTCTGCAGAGCCTTCCTACCCTCAAACTGTCAGCACTCCCACTCAACTTTGTGTCATCTGCAAACTTACTGAGGGTGAATTTAATCCCCTAGTCCAGATCAATGATAAAGATACTAAACAGAACTGGCCCCAGTATTGAGTCCTAGGGGACACCACTTGTGACTGGACACCAACTGGATTTAACTCCACTTACCACTGCTATTTGGGTTGGTCATCTAAACAATTTTTTTATCCAGTGATGAGTACATCCACCCAAGGCATGAGCAGCCAGTTTCTCTAGGAGAATGCTGCTGGAAATGGTGTCAAAGGCTTTACTAAAGTCCCGGTAGACAATATTCACACCCTTTCCTTCATCCTCTAAGTGGGTCACCTTGTCATAGAAGGAGATCATGCTGGTCAAGCAGGAGAAGAAAGCAAGCCTGTATTTACATATTATTATTTTGTTTTTAAACTGAGCACTTGACTGAAAACTTTATGAACTGTCACAACAGTAGTGTATATTTTGTTTGTGTTATTACATTTTTATTTCTGTAAGAACTGATTAGTCAGTCTCAAATGCTAAAAGGAGAACATCACATGCTATATTAAGAAAAGTTTTGCCATGCTTCAAAGTGGGCAATGAAGTGCTTTGAAACCTTCTGGAGGCGAGCTGGTCAGTAAGACCAATACACAATGTGCTGGACCCTTCCAGTAGAAATATTGGTGGCGTTGCTATTTAGTCTGTAACATAGGGGTTTGATGAAGCTGATGTGGGTGTTCATTTGTTCTCAGGATGAGTTCTGGTTTGCATGGTGACAGATTCTAGAAGGTGATTTCTTTCAAAGTTTTCCAAAGCATTACTGTAACAAGTGGCATAAATAGATATTTAGGAACTAAAATATCAATTATCCATCAATAAATTGGATCTTCTAACTCTCTTAAGACTTACTGAAATGTTATATCGCGCTGCTGTGATGTTCTTTGATCCTAAACGTACTCATCCTTTCCATCATTTTATATCCTGAAGTCACTTGTATGCTTCAGTGATGCCAAACTCAATCGGAAATGCTTTTTATTCATGCTGCAGCATTGTAGCACAGGTCCTACCGGTGATCATGATTGTGTTTAATGAAAAGTTAGGGAATAACTAAACAGAGCAGAACTCTGAAGTTCTGCTTCATCAGTGGAGTTACAAATAGAAACATCAAAAAAGGAATGTATAAAAATTACGTAAATGTATCTCTGTGTATATGTGCATGCACACATATATATATGTATATAAAGCAATCTTTTTTTTTTTTTTTCTGTCAAATAAGGTGCCAAAGATACTGTGATGAAGTTACAGAACACCAAAGTAATTTTGGCAATTTTTTTGCAGATTCTTAGTAACTTTTCTTTTTTTCATTTTGCATTCTGCTTTTGGTTATTTTACTCTATATTATTGAAAGCCTTGTTTTAATTTTGCATCTGCATTAATGTCAGTTTTGTTCTGTTTCAGAAGTGTATATTCTACTTCGTACATAGTTCGTCTGATGTGAGATAAAATAAGTATTGCTGAAAACCAAGTTGTGCACTGTGGGCAACAAATATTCTTGAGTCTTTCCAGATTTTGTAATAATAGTAGTTAAATTACCCTTGGTCGTAAATTATTCGCTACATAATCAAAGATTTTAATTACAATTAGTGCCTTGAAAAAAACAAGTAGAGGAATTTAATCAGAGTACTTAATATTAATAAAGTTTTGACTATAAAAAGAGCAAAAATTAACCCCAAAGCAATTTTTAAATTTTATTACTTTTATAATAATAGTGACTGTCTGTGGTACTGATCACAGATCACAGGGACTTCAATCTTGAAAACAAATTCACTGCCAAAAAAATTTTTTTTCACAGAAAGTTTTAGAAAGCTCTGAAATTCTTGGGAATCAATTGGCCTAAGTATTGAATGTGTGTGGACTGACAAAACATTTATAATATTTATGTTAATGAAACACAAATTTTGCAATAGATTTTACATCAGTAACTTTGACAAAGCTGCTCCTGCTTCGACCTCCATTGCCTACTCTGAAACATAGCAGAACTTTCCTTCATGCAACATATGTTCTCTTCTTCCCTCTTCAACATTTGGGACTACTCAGCTCTTACAGAGACAAAAATATAATAATACAAAAGATACTACTGCTCTGTGATGACAGTTCATAATGTTTCAGCCACTTGTTTAAAGCCAAAAGAATAAAATGCAAGTACAATCTTGTTTTCTTCTTTCTTAATTGCTTCCTGTTTATGTCTCTCAATATGTCAGGCTATTTTTCTGTTATATTAGCTGTCATTTACGTTGAGGTATATAATGAAAGAAGAAAAACTGAACTCTGGAAATACTTTCTCCTGTGCTTTCCCTATTACATTTCAAGCCATACTTTAGGTATAATTGAATGAATAGTTTCATGGTAAGAAATTATTGGTTTAGTTAAAAATTTTCCCAGTTATTTTTTTTGCAAAATGCTCAAGGATTACAGTATCAGTTTATATCTGCCTACTTCACAAAGATACTGCCTGTATCTCTGAATTTCTTCCTCACATAGAAGCAAGCCTCCTGTGGACGCCAAAAAGAAACTGTTCTGGCCTGGAGATGTTGGGCAGTGAGGAGGTAATAAAAATGGATGCCTGGCTTTCATGCAGTTATTACCATCCTTTCGGTTTTACTAAGAAAATGTTAAAATGGAAAGCATTCTTTTAGTTTGTTGTAGCTGTTATGAACGGTGGTAGGCTTTTGAGAAGAACAGAAGCATAACTGCACCAAAACAGAACAGGAAAATGTTTAATATGTTGAATGGATAAAGCATTTCTTCCCACATGATTTTGCACAGATGGTGTTGGGGCAGTGCCATGAACCTACAGGTGCAGAAGGCTTTCCCTTAGTTCTCATTTTCTTCAAGCAGCTCTCAAGCTCACAGCTCCTTAAAGCCTGGAAAGACATTGCTTTTTGCTTCTAGCCAGATGATTTATAAAGATTTTTCCAGATGACTAGAAAGCCTGTTGCTTGAAATGCTTTAAAATACTATGTCTTTTCTGGCAAGATATAGTCAGATGAAGACAAAATTGCATGTTGTAACAAGTCTCAGAACTATTACTGATTGTCGCTGTTTTGCCCTTTAGCAGAAGGTGAGGTAGCTCTGTGATGTTGTTATAGCAGCTGCAGTTCTTGAGTGTCATTCTAAGAATTACAAGGGCCATGAAGGTTACTCCAAAGACAGACAGTAATTAATGCTACTGTATCCATAGATTCACAGATCTGAAAAAAAACCCAGGAGGTCATCTAATCCATGCTTTTGCCTGAAGGCAAGGTAAGCTCCATTTACAGGCATTTGTCTAACCTGATCTCTCCACCAGAGATGGAGTTATTGAGTAACATCCCTGAGTGATTTACTCCAGCACTTAACTAATTTGTCTGTCTCATTATTTTCAACTACACACTGCTTTTTGTCACCCGTCACAATTCCTTAGCTTTTGTGATGTGCTTATATGTGAGGCTTGAACTGAAGGTAAAATAGGGCGATTCAGGCTTCCTAGATTAGTTTAAAATATTAAAGTCAAGACAAAAATAAAAGACACTTTTCTTTTACTTAAAGTTAACTAAATAGGCTCTGCTCGACTGGAGAATGGGTTAAAGAGAACCATTTGCCTTCCAACTACACTTAAATATGAGCAAATTCTGTTCCTGAAATACATCATGCTGAGTAACTTTGGGAGGAGTCTGAGGCTGTTTATTGTACAAAAAGGTATCAGAGGGGATAATACAGCATTATTTTGCATAGAGGCTTTCTGTAATTCAGAATAGAATATATACTGTATCCTAGCAGAAAATAATGTATGCTTGATGAAAATTATTTTTCTGAGCATTGGTGTTTTTATCAAACTAGCAGATCAAAAATCCAGTATAAAATTTGTGTTTAATAAAATTAATGAAACCCATCCCAAGGACTTTAGAAAGTACTTTATTGTGCTCTAACAGTGTAGTGGCTAAAATTAGTTGGGTTAATTCCCCAAAGAACATTTAGACAGGCAAAACATGTCAGCATTGCAGCACCTGGTAGCCTGGATTATGCTGGGCGTGTTGGAGTAAAAAGGCATAGCAGCAGTTCTGCTCTAGCTATATGGGATGCAACTTTTGTATGCAAAGTCCTGTGTAGCTCTGGGTACCTGTCCACAGTGTCAGTTAGCCTGCAGGTGATTTGAGACCATACTCAGCAACAGATCATATAACTCTTGCCACATCCCACTGGGGTGGTGTGTTGAGCACAGCTTGCTGTAACATTAAGTGACTTCAGAGCATGTTGGTTCTTATTTCAGTTAAAAACCTGAATTTTTTTCAACAAATATTCAGTTAAAATAAAAAAAAAAAATTAATCTGATGGTAACTAAGCTGATGAGTCAAGGTTTTCCATGCGGAAAGATCAAGACTAATGTGATTCATCCATCTGATGTGATGAAATCAAAATGCCTACATTAGATGAGGCAGGAAGAACATCTCATTTACTGGGAATAATTCATTAACAAACACTTCTGATTTGTGTCAGTCAAAACTAAACTTCTGTCTTGAGCTGGTTCTCACTTTATGACCCTTTGCAACATACATCCATGAATATATGCTGAGTTTGACCTTAGAACAGCTTTATGCACACTGTTCTTTGTGATGCAAATTAGTGCCATTAGTATTCTAATGAATGCCACTACTTGTAAAATTCTGAAAACAACTGCACATGGTAAGAATATTAAACTCAGTACCACTGAAATATCTGAATTTTGGTGCCAATTTTAAATCTGTAATGCCTTTAATGTTGAATATTAGAAAGTAATACTGGATGCATCTATATACATACTTATCACTGTGACAGTCCTTCTTTACCCACACAATGAGCTGACTGGAGCAATGCGGTTACACTGGTAAACTTGACTCATTACTTCTTTCTATGTCATTGTGCTCTATATAGAAGAGTTCAGGTAACAAACTATAATATAGGATTTCTCTGCAAAATACCATATAAATGTCCGCTTAGTGGTGGGTTGAGGGAGGGCATTGGCTGCTTTGTAATATCTCTATTGAATGGCACTGGGCTTGTGTTTTGTCTAAAAAAGTTTGCTGTGGAAAATAATTGGTCCATCTTTACCTCATCCAGGAAGACTATGTGCTTGCATCACTGGTGTTGTAAGGTTAGGACAGGAGCTCAAGTTTTGACCTACCTCCCAACAAGTGACAAACGTATTTATTGAATATGCTCGTATGTGAGAATGTATTCAGAAAGCAGGAATGGCACCTGAGCTCCTGAACTACTCTTTCCCCTTGTGACATAGTGCTAAGATGTTTGAATCAATTGCAGGTCATTTCTGTGCTTCTGTTCAGCAACTTACAATTTGGTTTTACTGTGCCTTGTAAATAGAGTGACATACAGACTGAAAAGTGCAGGTTGATGCAGTTTGCATTTGGTGAAAAGTTTAGCCCCTAACCTCCCAAGTAATTTTTTTATAATGTTCAAGTTTGAGGAATGGGATTCATGTGGGCAGCCATGAGGTGCACACAGAGCTCTCATCCTTCCTTGTGTTCAGTTATGGCACAGACTGGAAGAGTTTAACAGGAGAGATCAGCAGAGCTTAATTCTCTGTAGCCCACAGTTTGGGGCAAGCTATTTCGATGTGAACAGCCAAATTTTGTATTTGCAGTCCAGGACAGACAGATTGATCTGTGGTTCCCGCTACCATTTGTGCATGAATTATGGGAAAGATAGGAGGTTGAGAGACTGAGAAGGAGAGGGTAAGCCTTTTTCTCCTTACTTTTTCTTTCTAAGTCAGTGTATAAGACTATTTTTTTTTTCTCATTTAAAAAAATCTGCAAATGGAAATGTTCTATTTTTGATAAAAAAAGTTACTGTGTTGGTAATTTTCACTTCTCATTTCATAGTTTTTCTGTGATGACTAAACTGATGGAGTTCTGAACAAGTGTGGTTTTAGTTAAGTTCTATAAACCCATACAAGAGTTGTTCTTAGACACTGTATTAAATTAGCTGTGCATGTTCTGATTTTATGCATCAACATCTGACAAAATTCAAACATTTTTAAAGAAAAAAAATAAACCCATTAAGAAGTATTAGTGAACTATTTGAATCCAACTAGACAGAAGTATTCTATCTAGAGAAAATTACTTCTTTAAGCAGCACTGTTGAAAATATACTAAGTTCCAAATAAATTAGTACACAGGTAACATCAGGTTCTAATTTATTTGTGTCCTCCAATCTCATCTGCCCATCTGTCCTATCTGATTAGCCTCTCATTGCAGATATGAATGCCTTCCAAACATTGAACATGCCAGAATTTCTGCTTCTGTTTTAGAGTGAAGGCTTATATGCACATCTGCAAATTAGAGCTGGCAAGAGGACAGAATGAATTAAAATGTGAATCTGGCTGTGGCTGATATAAATATAAATCAAAGTATAAATCTTATACTTGTCTGAGGTATTTCTATATGAAAACCCATTCATACGATTCTGTTAATAAATGAAAACTTTTTTAAGTCAAAGCTTTTATCACATTCAGCTGGGAAAATAGATACACAAATATATCTCTTTTTCATTTTATGTTAATTCTAGTTTTAATTTAAATCCAAGTTCTAATCAGTCAGTGCTGTAATTATTTATAACTGTTCCAGACTCACAAAGGTTATGTTATAAACTCTAAGCAAAAGAATATTCTAAACCCCATTGTATTAGCCAACTGCCAGAAGATCAAAATAGGCACACAGGAAAAAAGTCTGTTTCCATATAATTTGCATTAGTTTTATCATGTTTTCACACAACTATTGCACACATACTTGTGCAACCAACTGATCATTCGCACATGCAGCAATCCAGTTTAATGAATACGTAAACAAAGAAGAAATGCAGATTGTGTTTTCCTGTTTGTTCCATATGTTTCTGTCTGTGTATTTATTTCATAAACATTGAATCCTAACTATCTGGAGTGTAAAGGTTAAAGAGCAGTCACTGGGCTTAATTCCATGGCTAGAATTACCAGATGGCTTTTTATGGTCATCCAAATTTCTGAGCATTAATTCAATGAAAAAGATAGTGTAACATTTACAGGTTTTCTGAATGAAATGCAAAATAAAACATAGATACCAACCCACACATCTACCCTGAATTAATTAGATTTGCAAATTTTCAAACATCCTAAAGCCTATTTTTTGGATACAGCTGAAAGCAGTGTCAGCGTGACATTCTCTTTAAAATGCACATTAAGATGGCTCATCTAACCAGTTTGGTTTGCAGGGTCTTTATTGCAGGTTTTGAAAAATAAAAAAAAATTTGTGTGTCTCTATAAATACAGGAAAGATAAATTACCTTGGCTCTTTTCAGTGCTTTTTCTTCTAGTTTAGTAGTTCTGTTATCATAATCAATTCTTTCTGTGCTTGTGGGAAACATCAGGATTCAGGCTTTTTAGTTGTGTCCTCTCTTTTTCAAGTTTAACATGAAGTCTGTTCCCCTCTCCTCCTTTCTTTCATTGCATCTTCCCACCCCACCTGAAAAATTCAGGTTTTGTTAGTCTTCAACCATGAACTGAGATCCTTCTGCCCTTTTCAATCTTTTAACTTTTTTTTTTTCTCAGCCCAAATGATTCATTAACTTTTTTTTTTTTTTTTTCAGGTGCAAGAGCTGTTTCTCCCTTTCTTATGTTGCTCTAAATCTGGTTTTGACCCCACAAGTCAAAAGGCTTTTTTGCATACACGATGTGTGGAACAAGGGGCTTTGGCAGGTTGCTGACTTAGTAAACCTGAGAACATCAATGAATCCCTGCCAGGCACTAACTGTTTTGTTCCCTTCAATTCTCTTAGACTGATTTTTAATGAAGCAACAACACTCTTTTCCATCTCTTTGTTTATGACTCCAGAACTTTTCAGTTTTGATCTTACTTTGAATAGCAATTGGAAAGGAATATTCAAGTTCATATTCAATGTCAAGGGATTTAGCAAAATTCTGTTAAAAATGGCTCAAAGTAAATAGTATGTGCCTCCATTCAAATAAAGCTGCTATATTTCTAGTTTGTGCTTGTGTGAGTGATAGTAGGAAGACATTTCATTATGTAGATGTTCTCTGTGTCTATACGTGAAATAGATTTTAGAGTATCACACAATAGTTTGGGTTGGAAGGGACCTTAAAGATCATCTAGTTTCACTCCCCTACCATGGTCTTGGACAACTTTCACTAGGCCAGGTTGTTTAAAGCTTCATTCAGCCTGGCCTTTGGCCCTTCCAGAGATGGGGCAGCCACAGCTTCTCCAGGCAATGTGTTCCAGTTCTTCACCACCCCCACAGTAGAGGTTCTTAATATCTAAACCTACCTTCTTTCAGTTTAAAGCTGTTTCCCCTTGTCCTATCACTATATGCCTTTGCAAAAACTATTTCTCCAGCTTTCCTGTGGGCTCCTATTAGGCACTGGAAGCTGCTTTAATATCTCCCTGGGGCCTTCTCTTTTCCAGTCTGAACAAACTCAGCTCTCTCTGTCTTCCTAGGACAGATGTTCCAGTCCTCTGATCATCTTCATGGCCCTCCTCTGGATGACAGGTTTTCAGATTCTGAAAATCGTGTGGTATCTACATCAGTGCCATAATAACACTTTAAATTCATGGCAGTCGTCCTAGGCTGGAAACAGACTTGCTGGTTGCCTCTTTATGACTTATGGAAGAACCAGGCAGTCTGCTTATATATGAAAAGTTTATAGGTTATTTCTCAAAATCTTTTATTGCCAAAGAGATACCTTAAGGAATAACTTCTAACCTGAAAACCTGAGGTGACCAGCAGTTTTGCTAGTGGAAGAAGAAGGAGGAGAAGAGAATACAACAAAAATATGGGAGATAGCAAGGTAATTTTAGTATATCTGTACAGCAAAGCACAACTTTCTGGTGCAGGGGGTTAACCTAGCTGTGAATGCCCTAGGAGAGGAGCCTCCCATCTAACATCTATTTGTAACATATTAACAATTTGGCAGCTTTCCAGGAAAGTGCACATAAGAGATTGGAGATGAGGGTTGCTGCATGCTTTGGCTACTATGTGTGTATCTCAGGCCGGTGCTTCTGGAAAGGAGAACTGCACTTCCCTTACTGGGTGAAGTCCTATGTAACTCACTGCATGACAGAGGCTGAGAATTAAGCTCAAGGGTAGCTGCTGTGACTTTTCATTTGCAGGTTTTGCACGCTGTTACAGTACAGTTACATCCAGACAGCTGAGTGAGATCTGCAGGAATCCTTTGATATTGCTCTGAAATTATTACTAATTCTTTTGTATGTATATAATGTTCCTCATGTAATTTCACTGCCATGAGAGGGATTATGCCCTGACATTATTCTAGTTGTGTGCTTTGTAGTGCTGTGTAACTAGATTGCTACCCGTAAGCAATACTTAGTTTTCTTAAGGTTGCTTTTAAGCAATATGGGAAAATGTCACTATTTTTTGAGACTAAATCTGAGAAACATGTTTTCAGTTTTAAACTTTTTCAGTTTTCCTCTTGAAACAGAATGCTTTTTTTTTTTTTTTTTTTTTTACACAGTTTAGAGTATATTATGAAAAAAGTTGATTATTCATTTTGAGTGGCAGCAGTTTTGTGACTCACCCTTTTAATGGGCATCATTCCCTACATTTATAATGGATTTGGAAAACTGGAAAGGGCTTCTGCCAACAAAAGAACAAAAACAAACAAACAAAACCAAAAACCAAAATAAAATACATGTAGGTTGCAAAATATAGTTTCTGCATAATGCAGTGTTTCTGTAATATATTTTTTTCCCAGAAAATGAGGTGACCACCTCCTGAAAGTAAACCAAGAAATGCTTTGCAGTCTTATTTTGCTGTGAGCCAAAAGGTATTTGGGTGACAGCTTGAATATGTGTATATTGGCATACTTATTGTTTACAGAGCCTCTGCAACTTTGATGCATAAGATGAAACTCCTGAAGGTGCATTCCATAGTTTATCAAAACGACTGCTGCATTAATTTTTATCAGTTTATCATACTTTTGAATATGAAGTAGTTCTAGATTTGTTGAAAAGTGTAAAGTGCACAAGTGAGGAAGTGAGGATAGTGGAAATTTACAACTTCATCAGCACACATAAGTAAACATCTAGAAATTTTCTCCCAGATAGAGGACAGAGATGCTTGACTGGTCTACAGCAAGCAATCAAACGTTCACTTCAGCATGGAATCAATTTAACATGTCTGATTCCCCAAGTGATAGTACATCCCTTTTGTTTCCTCTCTCATGCTTTTCCTGCCTAAGGCTGTAGGTGGTGATTCAGATAAAGGTCTTTAGCAACACCCTGGGGGAAGCAACTGGATTTTGTACAGTTTAGGGGGAGGATAATAAATAAAGCCCAGTAATTCTTTTTCATTAGTGGCAAAGTTAGATAAGCCTGCTTAAAGACTTGAAAAATGTTACATTGATAATTTATTGCATGTGTAGTTTCAGATGAGATGTAAGTGTAATTTTGAAACGTGGTACCTCTATAGGTTCACCAAATGATAGAGTGGAATAGCAGCTGAATCACAGCACCATATAATGTGTAATTTCAGTGTGTCTTTTCAGCTGATTTCACAGCCTTTTCAGTTACTGCTGGCTACATTGTGGATATGAACTCCATTTGCTGCAAAGGCTGACTGGAGGCTTTGTAGTAATGGTTGAAATTTAAAAGCACGGGACACTGTCGTAAGGGTTGAAATTCAAAACCTTTCTTTGGTGACGCGCTTAGAGAATGAATTTAATTCAATTTCTTTTCCCCTTCCTACTTACTGTTTCATTTTTGCATATGACTATTTCTAAAAATGAACTAGTAACAAGATTCATTTGGCTACTCTACATCACATGTGCAAACAGCAGTTACAGAATCATAGAATCACAAAATAGTTAGGATTGGAAAGAGCCCTAAGATTATCTAGTTCCAACCCCCCTGCCATGAGAAGGGACACCTCCCACTAAACCATGCCACCCAAGTCTCTGTCCAGCGCGGCCTTGAACACTGCCAGCCATTTAGCATTCACAACTTCCCTGGGCAACCCATTCCAGTGCCTTACCACCCTTACAGTAAAGAATTTATTCCTCAGATCCAATCTAAACTTCCCCTTTTTGAGTTTGAACCTGTTGCCCCTTGTCTTCTCAGTACAGTCCCTCAGGAAGAGTTCCTCCCCAGCATCCCTATAGGCCCCCTTCAGATACTGGAAGGCTGCTAGGAGGTCTCCACGCAGCCTTTTCTTCTCC
>JASSUY010017173.1:0-26071 GCA_032466535.1 Forpus xanthops
GGGAAGGAATGCCATCCAGAGGGACCTTGACACGCTTGTGAGGTGGGCTGATGACAACCTCATGAAGTTTAACCATGACAACTGCAAGGTCCTACACCTGGGTAAGAGCAACGCCAGGCACAGCTACAGGTTGGGCAGAGAAGAAATTCAAAGCAGCCCTGGGGAGAAGGACTTGGGGGTGTCAATCAATGAAAAAATGAACATGAACTGGCTTCAGTGTGCTCTCATAGCCCAGAAAGCCAACCATATCCTGGGCTACATCAAAAGGAGCATGGCCAGCAGGTCAAAGGAGGTGATCCTGCCCCTCTACTCTGCTCTTGTGAGACCTGGGATCCTCAACATAAAAAGAACATGGAAGTGCTGGAACAAGTGCAGAGGAGGGCCACGAGGATGATCAGGGCACTGGAGCACCTCTGGTATGAAGACAGGCTGAGAAAGTTGGGGCTATTCAGCCTGGAGAAGAGAAGTCTGCATGGAGACCTCATAGCAGCCTTCCAGTATCTGAAAGGGGCCTATAGGGATGCTGGGGAGGGACTCTTCGTGAGGGACTGTACTGAGAGGACAAGGCACAACAAGTTCAAACTTAAACAGGGGAAGTTTAGATTGGACCTGAGGAAGAAATTCTTTACTGTAAGGGTGGTGAGGCACTGGAATGGGTTGCTCAGGGAAGTTGTGAATGCTCCATCACTAGTGGTGTTCAAGGACGGGTTGGACATAGCCTTGGGTGTCATGGTTTAGTGTGAGGTGTCCCTGCCCCTGGCAGGGGGTTGGAACTAGATGATCTTAAGGTCCTCTCCAACCCTAACTATTATATTATTCTATGATTCTGTCTTCTATTGCTTCATAATCCCCTTTATGACCCCATCCCATTGTATAAATTCACAATTAAAAAAAAAAAATACCCTGTAGTAGCCTAATTTTTCCATCAGCTTTTCAAGAAAGGACTTAAAGAAAGAATTTAAACTTGAAAATTGAAAACAACACTATGCACAACTCATTCAGAAACCAAAAGTAAATTATAAGCAAAGCTGAAGGACACACAGCTTACAGTTCACTGTTTTAACTCAATTAATATACTAATTTTATTACATTATTGCTTGCACACCAAAGCCACAGACTAGCAACATGTCAGTTCTTAATGCAACTAAGAATATTGACTCTGCCTTTCTTAATTATTTTGTTTAGTGGCTGGAAAGGAGAGAATTCTTCGCCAGTGGGGCAGGAAAGGAGTTGTAGAGGTCGTTGAAATGCACTAAAGAAGGAAGAGGAGTCATGCAGAGAAGACCTAACACTGCTTTCCCTTCCTGTTGGGAGTCAGAGATGCCTAGGTATGCCACTTTGTATAAACTGTATACATGCACACTGAAATGAGCACTATGAAATAAATATCGTTTATGAATTAGTCTCCTTTCCAAAGAAATTATTCAAGCTTACAGGGGTAAGACCTTTACAGAGATATGTGTGTGTCTGTCTGTGTGCGTGTATCCCTATACACAGATAGGCTGGAGCTTTTGTGGTATGTCTGGACATTTTCCTGCAGTAGCTTTTCCACACAAATGAGACCACACAGTCTTTTAGCTGCTCCTCTCTTTTCTCATTATAGCTGACATATTACTCCCTTTCCACTCAAAGCCTTCCAGCTGCTATAGCCTCCCTGTCTCTTCACTTCAGGGTGCTACCATTTTCCATCACTGCCACCCCTCTGGTTAAGTCAATGACCAAAGCCATGGCAACTAGCAGGGTTAAGATCCAACCATCCCCTTCTGCAGTGTTCCTCTTTCCTCATTTAGCTTCAGATCTGCTGCTGGCTTGCAGCAGTCATTTCTGGATTATATCACTAGAGATTTATCCAGCTAATGAACATACCACTCACTTGAATTCCTAACAGGATTTTTGGGAAGGTCACTAATGACTGTGTCTCTAGACATCTTTAATAAAGAAGGTGTCACCCACACTGCATTCACTCCCTAACAGAAGCATTTTGGGTAGAAACTTCATTCAAATAGACTAAAGTGAAACAACCACATACATTCTCATTTTGAAAGGCCAGAGTTGGAGACATCTTCCCACTGCACTCTGAAAACAACTCACAGAGAGCAACAGCCTTGTCAACCTTTTCCTCAAAAAAGACAGATCTTTTACCACTAAAGCATAAAAACACAATGCTTGCAGAAATGAAAGTTCAAAATAAAAGCTAATTTGCATAACAAAATATTGCTTATCGAGCCAGTTGCTCTAAGTTACTTTGCAGAATATCATGATAATCCTAACAGGAAATCAGTTCATGCTCTGAAACATTAGGATTGATATCCCTTGTAATTTTGAATCTTGAAAAAATACTGACAAACAACATTTTTGTTCTTTTAGAGCTCCAAATATCAGGTTTAAATAACAGTCACTAATACAAAGTTCGGTCACAATCTTTCTTCTCAGTAATACCCTCATTAATATTTCTTTGGGGGGAAATCTTAATACTACTTAGAGTTCTTTAAATCTAAAAATAAAATTAAAATAACCTTTAATTTTTTATTTCCAAGGTGGTCCATATCAGTGGTTTCTTCCTCCACTAAACATGTTTAAATTATAACCAACCAATCAAAAAGCCTTATAGCCTTTCGCAAGTCCAAAGGAGAAAGAAAGAAAAAATTGGAATACTCCTACAGAATGCAGACAGCACTGTTAAAATCTCACATATCCACCACCTATTGTTCATTAACCATCAGGGTGTCAAGAAGGAAGATAAAGTCCTTTCATTGTAATACAACAGGAACCCATCTAAGTTAATGTGTACTGCAGCATTTACAGATGAGAAAACTGCCAACACACAAGACGCAAAAGCAGCACAAAAGTTTTTGTCTTCCAAAGTGAATAGAAATTTTGCCCAGTTTTAGTCACAGCCTTACACAGACACTTTGCATTTTGGGGTTTGGTGGGTTTTTTTTGGTTTTGAGGTTTTTTTGTTTTGGGGTTGTTTTTTTTTTTTTTTCCTTATCCAAATTTTCTTCCTTGATCATTTTAACCAAGAAACCGTAGAATTTTCATCTCAATACAAGCCAGGCAAAATTAATTTTTTGGTTTCTATAATGGTCATACTGGGAATGTCATTCCCAAACTCTCTTTGAAATGACAGTCTGCTCTAGAATGATATAGTCTGAAGTACAGACTGAAAGCAAGAGTTAGTCAAGACAGGGTAAGAGAAGTGAAAGACAACAAACCAAATTGGGTTTGGCAGAAAACAAGAAGCCTCAATTTGTCATTTGCCTAAGTAATAAAGGACAGCAGTGTCAACTCATAAGAAAGGCTTGAAAAGCAGATGAGCACTGACTGACAGGGAGTACTGCTGCAGTGTGGGAGAGCTGTCAGTCCCAAATTACCTGGGGAGTTTGCAGACCACAAGGTGTAACTGAGCAATATTCTTCATCTTTGTGATTCAGAATACACTTTAATTACTCTCTCAAGTCTACAAATGTTCATGTCCAGCTTTATCTTCTTTCATACATAAAAGCGTTAAGTGTGTATTTATTTGTCCTTTGAATCCATGCTCCTTCAAAGGTGAGAATACATTTCTAAACCTGAGCTGTGTTACATGTTTTTCTTTCCCTGATACCTGAAATCAAATCGGTAAGCACTCCACCAGACTAGAAAATCACCAATCACAGGTTGTCTGGGCATTCATGGAAAGGCTCAGAGATACTAACTGGAATAACTGGAACACTTGATTCCGCATTCTATATGACTCTCAACATTTAGAAGCCTTACACTTTCAGTTAACCATGCAGCGCAAGCAGTACTGACACTGTTTCAAGAATAGCAGCTCAACTATGACCTTCCTGCTGAAAAGCTTTTGGTCCTTACTCTGAGCATAACTATTCTTAATACACACGCATCCTATGAGTGTAAGTAGAGAGAAATTATGAAGATTCACAAGTAACGTCAATGGCTTCTTGCAGTTTTTTCAGTGCTACCTCAGTCCCTTTGCATCACCCCTGGCTGTGTTCTGAAACATTAGAACCCCTGGCTGTGTTCTGAAACTAAAGCCTGACTCTGCAAACATGCATTGAAAGAAGCCTCTGTTGCATAAAGCATTCCTGGATGGTAACACTTCTGCGACCAGTCCTTTTAGTCTTAATTTTTAACCTGTGCAGAACAGAAGTAATGCCAGATACCAAGCAAAGAGAAGTCTGTTCTGAAGCAGACGAAGCCCATAATGAAGCTACTAAGAAAGAAATTCAGACCTTCTACTGACACATTCTAGGATTCCAGGTAGATTCATACTGCTGTCTTGGCCCATGTGCTAAGCAGAGCTACCACTCTTAGCAGAAAGGGGCTGATAAGCAAATACCAAACTGTGTCCCAGCTGCAGCAGAACGTAATTCAACTATTTCAGTACAATGTAAAGTCAAAAGCTGAGCACTGAAAGCAATAGCATCAAAAACAGCTGAGCATCCAAATCTAGAAACACTTGCAGAATGCACCTCAAAGCACTTTGATATATGTCACAGGAACTTCATCTTTACCCACATTCTAAACTGCTTTGATGGCATTACGGCAAGTTATGCCAGTTGGGAATCTGCTCTGCTGTAGCTATGTGGTTTGCAATTGCCAAGTCAGAATCTGTGATAGCATTAGGCTGTTTTGCAGAATTTCTACCATACTGTTCTCTTTATGATGCATGATTTTCATTACTCAGTGCCTATGATTTCAACATATGTTTATGGGAACAGTCTGCTATTCATTGCACTCAAAGCAGTCTCATGCTGCACAACACTGTGACAAGCAATTAGTTCCCACTGAGTAATTAATTATTAATATTAATATTTAAGACCTATTCCTAGTAAAAATTGTAATTATAATTATTTTAACTTAAAAAATATAAATAACAGAACCAATTACTGCCATTTTTAAAATATTGTATATGCAGCCACTCTAAAAAATGACATTGCATCAGTATAATAGTATCTCTTGAATAAAGCCAAACAGCTACCAACTTCTTGTTTAGGTAGTAAACTGTCTGGAAGACTCCAGGTCTCCTTTAGAAATAAAAGAAAGGACCAAGGAGAGAAAAGAGTTGTGCAGGCAAGCCAGGTAGAACAGTGAAAAGGGATATACAAAGGAAAACTAACAGACCTCTGCAGTCTCAAAATAGTCCAGTGCATGAAAAAAGCAGAGCCATCAAGGGAGTCAGCAATGCTACAGCTTGCTGGGTTGCAGAAAGAGGATGTGCAGGGGCAGAACCGAGCTCTAATGTGGAGAGTCACGGGTGAGGAGCACCATGTCTCTATATGGGCACTGCTGGAAGGTGGCACAACACTGTTCCTAGGCCTTAGGCTCAAAATCTGTTTGAATGCCAAGTCTGAATTGGAAACATCTTGCACTAAGGCAGGCTAGAAGTATAACAGCTGAGGAAGGCGCTTAGCATCAGCTCCCTCCATCCACAGCACCCACCCTAAGCTAAGTGTGGCTCATATAAGACAACCTAGCACACATGTGGCATGTTGTCAACAGAAGGCACATGGAAGGATGCTGAGCTCATCTTGCCTAAGTGCAACAGAAGCAACACCATTTCAGCTCAGTTCCACAGGTCAAATTCTCCATCTTTTAATCATAGTTCTATAATAGAAATGGAGAGGAAATTACTATTGCTTCAGATGTGTATAAGTGGACAAAATATGGGTGCAGATAACTGATCAAAGGTTCCTTAATTTTTTTGCAAGAGAAGTAGCTTTGAAGGAAATAAAAAATGATCACGTTTTCCTTCTGAGTCTTGAGTTGGAAAAAATAAGAAATTTTTTTGAAGGCTTCAGGTTAACTAACAAGGGAAAAGTATTTATTTTTGTTCAAAACTGCTTGCAAAAAACCCAAGGAACACAGTATTTATATACTCATAACATGCAAAAAAAAGAAAAATATCCATTATTTTAATGTAATGTTCTTCTTCCAACACAGAAATATACATCTTTTGAAACTGCCTACAAAACAACTGTCAATTTTAACGACTTTGGTTACAGTGAAATTTGCAGAGTTACAGCCTTTCAAATAAGCAGATGTTCTGTTTTTCAGGGGCAAATCATATGGATATTAGAGTACCTACAAACAGATAAACCCTTTGTACATAGGCCTGGCTTCTGTTCAGTGTCTCTGTGCCAGTCTACTCTTTCAATGGCTGAGGTGTAGTGATTGAGAAAGCAAAGATGCCAGCCATACCTTCTCTTTATTGATGATAAACAGCATAGAATATGACTCTGTGAAAGGAACAGACTAACTCTTTCCTTTTTGGTTTGCCAAAAACGACACCAACAGTGGCTGAGTTCAAATCTTGAAAAACCACAGATGATGCTGTCTTATTCATAGGTATGGGAAGTTCACCTATGAAGCAGTGGAAGCTATTCCCTCTGAACATCCATCTGAACAACTTTGCCTTTTTTGTAAATGAAACCAAAACAAAATAAAATTAAACAGTCAAATGCCTCCCAGCAGATGGTATACCCTGATTACATAGAACCTCATTTCTCAGCAATACATATTCTTTATGAGCACTATCAAACAGACAGCACTTCTGCAGAAGACACATCTCCTCTGTTAAAGTATAAAAATGGTGCTTTAAACAACTTGAGAGCAAGTATTTACATCTCCATTGCAAATGTCTGGCTGAAACTTCATGCAGAGCTGTTCAAGCATTTGCGGTGCAAGAATATGTTTTGAGAGTTTCTAAGAATGATTACAAGAGAAACCTGACAAGTCATCTTGACCAATAATCAAGGCATGCCCTGAATTTCAGGAGGTCAATCTTACTGATCTATCAAGGATATATCTCTAAGTGAATTGTCTAAATAAAGAGACTATAAGGCTATCATTAAATAAAAGTGTGATGGTGTCATGGGTTCAGGAGCAGCAGTCATTATTCTCTGTCACAGTAGCTGGTGCAGCACTGTATTTTCGGTTTTCGGCTCGGAAACAGCACTGATAACACCAGTGTTTATAGTTATGGCTTAGAATGTTTAGGTTGGCCAAGGACTTTCTGAGTTTCATGCTCTGCCAGGGAGGAGGAGAAGCCGGGAGGAGGCTGGGAGGAAGCAGAGACAGGACATCTGACCCGGGCTGACCAAAGAGGTATTCCATACCACAGCACATCATGTCCAGGATGGAGAAACGGAGAGCAGAGACCTGGAAGGGGGGGTGGGGGGGTGGGGTGGGGGGGTGGCGTGTGCATGGTGTGGCTGGGCTTGGTATGAGGTGATGAGGGTGCACTGCGTGGTCAGACTTGGTATGAAGGGTGATGGGAGTGCACTGCTTGGTCAGGCTGAGTGGAAATTAGTTGGTGAGCTTTTGTATTCTTTCCTTGCATTTGCCTTGTCATTATTATTATTGGTGGTAGCAGCAGTGATTTGTGTTATACCTTAGTTACTAAACTGTTCTTAACTCAACCTGTGGGAGTTGCATCCTTTTGATTCTCCTCCCTATCCCCCTGGGACTGGGGAAGAAAGAGGGGCGAGTGAGTGAGAGAGCAACTGCGTAAGTTTAAGGGTCTTAAACCACAACAGATGGTTAAAAAGAATTCGTTAAATTTAGGTTGGTTATTTTCTTTTACTATAACACAAATAAACTAATGTTGCTTCACTTCTCAATGGGCAAGTTTTTCCCTTCATCCAGAATGCATTTGACGGACCCTAGCTAACACTCATTCTTAACATAGCTCAGCTTTTCTGAATTTTCCTATACAGGCACATGAATCAGTACCTCACCACACCATCTTGCCCTCACTGCAGGCACAGAGGAAATAAAACTGAAAGCACTGTCCAAAAAAGTGGAAGTTTCTTAAGCTCTGGCATCACAAACTACCTGAATGTCCTTCCCTCTGGCACATATCATCAAATATTGTATCACTCCACAACCCTGGGAAAAAACTCAGGAGAGGACAGTGGACTTAGCATAAGCATTATGAAATAATTGCATCATACAATAACTCTGTTAGTTCATATTTATTTCCTTCTTTCCACCGTAAAGATCAAGTTAAGAATAATATCTCCAGCTAGGCCAAAAAGCAAACTAAGAGACAAGAATCAAAGCAGAACATAACCCGTGCAGACTGCAGCAGCATTTGGCAGTGATCACCCGACTTGTATTAGGAACTTTTACCTGAAGGTTTCAAAGCACCTAGGAAATCTGACTCATCTTTCAGTACCTTTAGTGATCAATTGTCTTTGTAAAATCACAGTTGCCAATTATGATTAAGCTACTACTTAAAATATAAATCAGTAGGGGCCAAATGCTACTCTAAGCTCATTGTTGAAAGTCCTTTAATATTTCTCAAGTTCCTCTTTCTTCTACTTCTGGTATGTCACAGAAATTATCCTAGCATTGCTAAAAGGTCAAGCTCACTTTAGGAAACCCAAAATGTAAGCAGCTACAGGCTCCCCTGCTGCTATGCATGCCTTTCTACTGTCTTCCTTTGAAAGAAACATAAAATGTAAAATAAAATTTGTTAAGCAACCTACAACTACAAGCTTCACATGATGGTGCAGTGTGCATATTCTCTACCTATGGTGTGCTACAGAAGAAAAAAGGATAGTGATATACTTCAGCTCTGCTGTCAAGTGTCAAACTCCAGGACAGTCAATAAAGTTCAACTTCGGTTGTTTTTTTTTTTTTTTCCAAGAGCAATTTTGCCACTTGGCAAAACAGAAAACACACCAGATTCATTTCTTATTCAGCTTCCACTACTTCCGGAAATAAGACTTACATTTTCCCCCTAGTCTACAACAAGACCAGGCATTTTAAAATAACTTTGTAAGCATTTCAAAAGCATCATTCTCCAAATAATTTTTTGAGCAGTTCCATTTTCTTAGTCACCTTGGACATATAATGCCAAGCCAAATGTTTTTAGTATTATGAGTAAATTAAAAATGAATTATTTAGGAGAGCTCAGGAGGAAGAAAACAGGAATTCATTAATTAATTTTGACTTAACTGATTTGTGAATGGCTAAATCAAATGACAGCAGCTTGGAGCCACAGGCTACTGGCTGAGCTAGATATAATAGGAAGAAGTTGAATCAAAAATATTCAAGCAGCAACATAAAATGCAGCCAGTGGCACTCAAGGGCAGAGTTCCTGTACATGACAAACATTATTTGTGACCCAAGGTTGTAAGCTTTCAAACCTGCATTAGGCAGAAGACTTAAACGCATGTTTGAAGGCTGCATAGAAATAAATCCAATGCAATCAGGCACCGGCTACGAGACTCCACTCGTCTACACAGGTGCTCTGCAGATGCTTGTGACTCCAGCAAGTTCAGTGAACACAAGAGAGCTGTGAACATGCATATCCAAATGGGATATTTGCTTTCCACCTTTACAACTTGACAACCTGCCAGGTAAGTGAACAAACATTACTTTTCCAAACTTAGTCAGTTTGCCAACCTCAGCTCATAATTCCAAAAATTAACTCAAGAGAAAATAAATCAGAGACACGAAGGGGCTAATTTTATACACATAAACCTTCAGGGAGATAAGAAGTTATGTATCATTTGTCAGCATGGACTTTGAACCTTTTAAGCAGGTCAATCATTTAGCTGCTTTTCTCAAAAAAAATATATTTATATCATAATGAAAATACAACTGAGACTCATCTGGGTGCTTCAGAGGAAAACATTTCAAAAAGAGCCTTTGGGTGAACACCTCAAGCTCTTTCTCAGAAATAACTCCAGAGCAATAACCTGAGGTATCTGGCAGACATTTAACTAAAGTGTGATTCATTGGCCTAAATAAAGTCTTATGAACCTTAAAACAAACTCCTTTCTCAGCAGAGATGAATACAAGAAAGCCACAACTGGTCTCTCCTTTTCCCTGAAAACCCCCTCTGACTTCATGACAACTTTCATGAGAACACTTACAGATTTAGTTTGTTATGGCAGCTGCCAATAGTCACAGTATTCACTGGTATTCACTGGTAAGGTAGGAAGAAATTTTCTGTAACTTGTATTATTTAAAAACAATCAAACAAACAAAAATAACCACAAAAAACTTCCATATTAAAACAAAAAAAAAACCCAAAACCAAACGAAAAAAAAAAAAAAAAAAAACTGATAAAATAATACAGGTACTTTTTTTTTTTTTTAAGAGTTCTCTAGAGAAAATATAAAATACAAGCAGTTCCCCAATCAATTACACAATTATGTTAAACCAGGTAGAAAGTAAGTATTCATAGTCCTGCATGAAAACAACACATCTTGCTTAGCCTGCTCCTCTTATTTCTACTTACAGCAACAGTGCAAAGAACCATCACCCACCACAATAAGCCAAAGTACTATCACAGGACTTGAGAATTTGAACAGCTTTCTAGTACATGCCAGGTTCCCATTAGACATAGAGTCTAGAAAGGGGACAGAAGGTTAAATTTAGCAGCAATAATGTGAAAAAAAAAAGCACCATTGCTTAAAGCAGCTCTTTACAGGCAAATCACTATCAGAGGGAGAATTTGAAAAGTGTTCTTACAATTGTTTTTTAACATTTTGTCTCTGAATGTTGGTTAGCACTCAAACAGTAGTTCACTAAATAGAGTTCATTCTTTAAGGTTGATAAATGTTGAGCTTCATATTAGCAACTATAAATACACTGAATGGACAGGTGGAACCTTTCTTGAAATCTTTGATCACCCCATTAATGCTATGGGAAAACAAAATCTGAACATGATCATGTAAGGCAGGTAGTACTTAATGAGAAGAATGGAGTCTAATTTTTAAATATGTTTATCAGATGCAGGCAACATATTAGCGAAATCTTAAACTTTCAGCTCCGAGAATTAGCTGTGCTTTAACAGCATTCAGGGAAACAATGAACCAATGTAGAAGCTGTCTGTTGAGTCACTGAACGTTGATTCAGACTGAATGCAATCACCGCAATGTACCGAGCTACCAGTTGGGAATGAGTGGGAGTTCATTAGCATACAGAGAAAGAAACAAGCATGCTGGTGCATTGTATCATCTGTTTCACAGCTTCATATTTTACCTATAGGAATTGTGACAAATGAATAACTTTTAAGGGACCTTAGCAACAATCAGCAGTCACACTCTGCCTACAAAGAAAACAGCAAATTGGTTTAGAACCACTTCTTAGCATATGCAGTGAAAACCATTACATGCTGTCAACACGTTCAAGTCACTGCACTAATGAGATGAGACAGGTTGTGTGACAAAGCAAGCAGCATGTTTCTCAGTGGTGAGAAGTAATGAGTCCATTGACCAGTACAGCAAACCAGAGTCACTGGTTGTTCTCAAATTAAACACTCCCTCATTTGGCAAGAAACTTTTCTCTGAGTTTAGGCTTTGTGGTGTTTTTTTTAATCTACGTTTGGCTGAAACAGAAAGGCATATTCTGACAGTTGGGGCAGAGATCACATGTGCTCATCAACAGCAGTGGGCTAGAAATATCTATCTAGCTTTATAGGTCAGTCAGCTTACACTAAAGAGTGTCAACAATGATCTTGTGACTGTTTGATCAACCATCTTAGCTGTATTTTCTATTATCAAACATCCAGCTTTGATAAAAAATCAGCCAACCAAAAATTGTAGGCAAGAAAAAAAAAATATCCTTGAAGACTGTGACTGTGTCACTTTCATGCTGTGATTAATTAAGCAATTAAAAGTATGATTGGTCTTTTTACAGATGTCATAAGACACGGCAACTTCCCGTTAAGCAGAATAAATTAACAAAATACCTTCAGTCCTTTTATAAAGGACTACAGCTGCAGGACAAAATGTTAGACGCCTCTGAAATTGGAGTTTTCTGTTCTCAAATATTACTGCAAAGCAGGATGAGTCAGATGGACCTGCCAAAGCCCTGGTCATAAATATTTTGACTATTTCTATACTGTATCAGCAACTCATGTTGTCAGATGACTATACTTCAGCCCTAGCAATTTTAACCCTTCAACATGGAGCTGTACTTCCGGAAACTCTAGTGCCTTCTCATCAGCAAAACCTACGTGGAAGTCAACAGGAGACTGCTTCACATGTAAGCTTGTGACTCCAAATCTCATTCAATACAGCAGACAAAACAGACAAAAATAAAAAAGCTAAGAAACTAGTAAAAAGTAGCAACAACAACAAAGTAGGATTTTTCCAACATGGCAGATTTTCTTTTTCTATAGGACTGAACACAGAGTTATAGCTGTTGGATATCCTCTCAGCTTTTGAAATGATAACCCAAATCTCCTGTCACTGAGCTATTAAACAAAGGGTCAGCAACCTTCACCTAACTTGAGATGCTTTAAGGCTTTATCAGGAAAATCAAACCCTACTACTTTGTCCTGGCTGCTCCTGAGATATTTTGGAATTGTGACTTATACCTCAGTCCAAGCAGAAACACAATTCTGTCAAGCTATCTTTGGCCACTGACAGATAAGGTAAAGTATTTCAAGATCTCTAAGTCACTCTTTTCTTGCCACTATCTGGTGCAGTGACAGCATGTCTCTAGCATATCTTTCAATGAGGAGAACTATAATGAGAACAAGAGAAATGGAGTCATCTGATCAATATTTTAAATAAAATTTCATGTCAATCCCATTCCTCTTCTTATGCTTATGCAGCTACGAGATGGAAAACACTTATTCATTAGGAAGTTCACAATTATTCCTTCACCAGCTGATTTAGTGATGTCCCACTAGAGCTTTGAAAATGCTAATTAATATATCTACCATGGGAAAGAACTTGTCTTTATTTCTGGCTTCCTACATAATTTGGCAATAATTAGCATTTCCGATAAGACACAACTATTTGGAAAAACAATGAGGAAAGACAGAGTGCAAAAAATCTTCACCATCTACTGCTTTTTATAATTTTATTTTGCAATAAGTGTTAAACAGAAAGTGCATTATATACTGAAAATCAATTACGAAGAGGTAAAAAAATCACAGGGCAGGTCATTTGGAATAAAAAATAATAAATCAATAACAGATTTAGAATTAACACAATTAATCCATACAATCCACTTAATTCAAAAATGTCATGCAACAAATTGACTGACCATTTTTAAGGTAGGCGGTAGCGTATTAACAATATGGATGTGCCAAGTTTACTGGAAACAATTCACTTACCTCGAACAAGTGCTACTGTAGCCAGACCATCACTTTGCATGTCAACCATCTGTAACTATCTGATGCACTTTAATGGCTTAGGAAAATATACAGAGTGGAATAATCAATTTTCAGGGGCAGAAAAGCATTCACTGTGGACAGCATTTTACAGTCCTTATTGAAGTGCATAGTTTTTCTATAGCTATTTGTATGGAAGAATATTTAGAACCTGTCTAAATGTACATAACAGGATTATCCCTTAAAAGACCACAGGAAGTCATAGAGTAATACAGAGAAAACTTCACAAACATGAAACTAACACCCCAGATAGCTGCTTTCTTCACATGACACTTTACAAGGTCCTACCATCAACACTGATTCTTCAGCTTCACTTAGACCATTACAGGTCTCTGGATATTTTATTTTGCAAGAGTAGCAGTAGCATTTATTTTCTGGTCCTTGAACCCCTTAAGAGCACATATTAATTTTTCTTCTTAAAAACATAGCACATTTCATCTCTCCATTCCTACAATGCTTTATAACCACAAGAGACAGTTATCTGAAATGGCTGTAAAATAAATGACAGCACTCTTAGCTCTTTCGTTATTATGTCAAAGTAAAAGACAGTCAGTCCTGTGAGTATGGTTGAAGAACAGTTTTATTCTGCATAGGGAGCTGGGAAGAGACATACAATTACAGCAGTCTAACATTTGCTGGATGATTTCAACACAGAGATACTAAAATGCAAAAGTAAAATAGAAAATGCTCTGTTCTGCATTTTAATGCTAGTCACAATCCAAATCAGTTCATTAATGCAAGCTGTGAAACTTTGATCTGTAAGCCACTAGAGAAAAGGATAGAAAAGAAAAGCTGTGATAAACAACTAGATTTCCTACTTTTCCCTCCTTGAAGCTCTCTCAAGAAGAGATCCCACCACTACTTTGGAAGTTCTGTTTTTTCTAACACCTAGTCCATGGATCTGTTCCTAACTATAGGTAAAGGACAAGTTTCCATTAGGGTGCCATTAGGCATGCAACTCCATTACTATTAACAATGTAATGAAGAATAATAAGGCAGAAGTAAGAACATTAACATTTTTTCAAGGTAACAGATCATTCTTAATGGAAACTGTGTGCCTTAATTCCCTACACATGGTAATACAAATGTAGCTCATTTAGTCAGTTCATGAGGAGAAAAAGGACAAACCTAAACTGAACAAGTGACCTCCATCCCACCCTGTCCACAGCTAACCAAAGGAAGGATGAAATGTTTGCCTTCTGAAAATCAGTGAGAAGTTTTGTTTTGTTTTGTTTGGGGAAACACTTCACCTTATGCCTACTTATTTATTGATTTCAAATATTTTAGTTAAGTACAGATTTACATACAAATCTACACTATCCTGAAACAAGCCAGAAATATGAAACTAATCTTGTCATAGCTAAAATAAGATTTGATCCCACATTGAATGAAGATTCTAAGCATTTTTCTATTGACTTCAGGAGGGTTTGGACAGAGTCCATGTGGAGACTGCACATCGAGGAGGATTTCTATGCTAACCACAGTGCTTTCTTTGCCAGGAGAAGCTAAAAATGTATAAACATATTTAAAATAATGATATTTTATCAATTTAAAAGCAAAACATCTTGTCTCCAGCTCTGGAGCAGAAAAGAAAACTTCGGTTTCTTTGTTATAACATCATTACAAAACATAATATTTCTTTGCTACATAAATCGTTACAAAAAAGAAAAAAAAAAGAAAACCAACAAAAAAAACCAAACACATAAAAACAACCAAAACCAAAAAAAAAAAAAAAAAAAAAAAAAACAAAAACCACAAACCCACCAAAACCACAACCACAACCAAAACACCTTGTTATTATTAAAATAGAAAGGGAAGTTACCGTCTGTGCAATTATATTTTGGCTTATGCATTTAACATATTTCCTACTGCAAAAGGTATTAATTCACAGCAGCTGCTATGAACCACAAATTGACAACCTAACTAGCAAGCTGACAAAATCCTTGATTAGTTGTGCCTGGTGATAGAGACAGCCATTCATCCAAGAAAATTAAAGCACCTCCAATCCAACACTGTAAGGGGTTTTTGGTGTGAACTCCAGCTGACCTAATGGAAGATTTGATATGCAGGAATATTCAGGAAGACAGAATTATAGGAGATGATATACCGGATTAGGGCAACAGTCATAGATTTAACTGAGCATCAGCCAGAGGTCAGCAATAAGGCTTATAAAATCAGGGTAAAGCCAATAAAAGAGAATCATATGTCTGCTTCTAATCTCTCTCACACAAACTAGTTTAAGGCTGGCTTGTTAGAGGAAGCATTCAGGCTTTTAACAATTTCCAACCACATTCTCTTTTATAAAAAGTTCCAGTTTGTATGGCTGCACAATTCTATTCTTGCTCTTCCTGTTAGCAGCTAAACCCTTTCTTGAATAGTGCCAAGCACTTGGCTTCAGTAATTGGAAATTACCTGCATAAGGCTTACACAGAAAGCACACGGGCCTCATACTCCTGCTGCCACAAATATTTTTGAATCTCTGCCAAGAAAAGAATTACACAGCTAAAGCAAGTGCAGCTTGTACTACTTATTAACTGTGCTTTGGGTTTTTATTGTTTATTTTGCTTTTATTTAGTTTGCTTTGGCAAACTTGTTCATTACTCTTCCCCTCATTCATACATAGCAAGCTGAACTTATTCTGAAATGGCTTTTCTTCATACCATTTTTATAGCAGGATATCAACTGTTTTATTAAAAGGCTTCAATTTCAGCACAAATCTCTGAAAATACTGTGAAAAATAAGCATGTGTCAATGTCAATATGATTTTTTAAGGTATTAACTATCTATTTCTTTTCTCCTTATGCTCTTTATATTGCTGCCATGATGCTGAAGAATGCTAAATTGCCCTCTTGTACCACTACGAAAAATGGAAGCAGGTATCTCACAGCTTTCCTCTTGAGCTGCAGAACTCTAAAATGTGAAGGATGAATTCTCTGTCTATTTTTCCATCTCTGCTGTAGACATGAGAGAAGATTACAACCATATAGCTGTGGATCACTTTGAAAATCTTCTGGCACATAGACTGCTGCATTTCAGTGTTTGTTCTTGGGAAATATTTCTTTTATGTTCTCTGTGCATCAATGCCTGTCTTCTTTTTTACCTTTTTTTTTCTTTTTAATAAAAGGTAAAAGGTGAAGCCATTCATGACACAAGTTCCTTTAAAAGAACAAAGACAATTTGCCCCTTGCTTCAGCTTTACTGGTAGGAGTGCTGCATGTAGATCTTGCACAATACTGAGGTGAGAAGATTACTGCTGTACTGTATAAAGTGTGATTAGGTAAAATCCATCTGGATTCACTTCTTTAGAAAAAGAATGGCTTCTTAAATTGCTTTTACTGCCATCACTTCACAGGTCTGATTGTGCAAGGATAATACCCCTTCAGCTCTATCAGTACTTAGCTCAGAAGCAATACCCCAAGTGGCTTTCTGTATTTTCCTAACTTTTTTTTTTTATGGTACTTAATTGCCAAAGTATTAGGTGGCTCAATTCACTGAAACAGTAAATTTTGAGACAAGGGAAAACTATGACTAATTCACAGAGATTCCAGTCCTGCTTGTCTCAATATGGACAAGCAATACGACTCTCGACCTACAGCCAAGATGACTTTACCTAAGGTAAGCAAATATAGTGCTGGTTTTATTGTTTGCATTTACTGTAAAATATCAATGGCTCAGGTAGGACACACCGGTCAGCAACAGCCAAAACTATAGAATTACCCTTTTAGGAATACAACTAAGTACTGGTGGATGTGGGAACTTGCCTCTGCAGTGCACAGACTTCAACAGCAATTCCGCTCAAAGACTAGCAGCTGTTTTGCCTGAGATCTAGGGAAGGCTTTCCTACAGATGGAAGACCCGCAGAGGCTGTAACTTTAACACTCAGGTCTCCCCCATCTCTGGGCTGGCCATAAAGTAATCAAGGCAGCTTGAATGTTTAGGAGAAGACAGGAAAATAAAACCATAACTTCCAGGCTCCTCTGTACTCCTAAACCCAAATTACCACTTCCCACATCCATCCTACACCAGAGCTCAGGCCTAAAGGTCTGCAATCCTCAAGATTCCTCCTGGCATGTTTTTGGAAGACCACTCTCTTTGCTCCCATGTCATCTCTTGGCTTGTGAGGATGAGAACATGTGTTTTCGAAGCCTTTGACTTTGCCAAATCCCTTCCAATCTGTTGGTTCTGGACCGTTTCACCCCAGTGGCTTGTCACAATATATTAATTCTTTCTAACCAGACTGAAAAACACTTTTCACCAGCTCTACTGGAAACACACACTTTTTCACAGCTTCTCACAGCTGTGGTTTAAATCACAAAGTGCCAGGTACCTGACAGGCAGCCATGGTGTCACAGACACATGAAAATACATCATGAGGAAGTACACAAAAAGCTAAAGAAAATATATGAGTTTTGGATGCAGTACTTGGACTTACAGTGTGGGTGGCCTCCTCTACTGCATTCGGTAACAAGGAAAAACACTACACAATGCGTGTGTCTAAGCTTACTCCTGTATGATATATCCTTCTAAATTATTTAGTCCCTGCTTGGAAAACAATCTGGTTCTAAATTCTTTAGAGTAAGCAGTCTGCTTGCCAAAGGGGAGAAAACCCCACATGCTACAGCAAACTGAAGAAAACACTAAGCTATGCAATGCTTCCAATTTGCCACACAAAGTAAAAATTATTTTTCTTAAAGACACAAGTAATTCTCTTTTATTCCTCACTAGGAGTCTAAGCAAAGAACCAAAAGCAGACTCAAATCTTTTCTTATCTATTCAAAAATCCAAATTGTTTCTGAAATGGACCACAGGATTATCACTACACTGGACATTGAGCCCTACCTATTTCCAGGATCAGCACATGCTACACATTATCATCAAAGAGCACAAACATGATATTATGTCAATTTTGTAAAATGTATTTGTTTGTCCTTGTTATGCATAGAGTTCTTGTTCTATGTGCCAAGAAATTACAGCTATAAATCTCCACTATGCCTCATAACATTCACTTACCACTGGTAGAATCACCAAGTGTATAAAAAGCCTCAGAGATTCTCAGTCTCCTTCCTTCACTTTCTCTCCTTGGGAAAACATGCAGCTTTCATTCCAAACTTTCTGCTTCATTTCCTGTTTGTCACATGATTCACAGTGAATTTTTTGAAGGGAAATGTCTCAACACCTGTTGCCTACTGAAGTGGAAGTCAGTGATCAGACCCTTACACAAAGATAGAGGCAGATGCAGCGCCCGGAGAAAGGAGGGAGGACAACAATGGATTGGATGGCAAGCTGTAGCAGTTTCACATCACCCAGATATGTCTTGCCTCTTCTTGGCTATATCCAATCACTGACAGGCACAAGTGCTTGCATCGGGCCATGTGAACATGGAAGGGCAGGGGTAGGACAAGAAATTAGAGCTAAGAGAAAGCACCCACTATCTAGACTGATGCTGTGTGGCAATGGCAGCTTTTCTCTGGCTCTGATCACTCGGAATGTTAGAGGCACAGCAGCTGCAGCCAGCAAGTAGGGCTGAAGAGCTGAAATCACAAACTGAAGCTAGGGATGGCCTATTGGCAGCACTATATTAAGGGAGCAGAAGGACAGGGATAACTGGGGAATGAGGAACATATTGCCCCCTCTCACAATTTCATTACTGTATAAAATAGTGAGCAAACTGAACATACCAAAAAATATAAATCTCACATTTTAACATTCCAAAAGGCACTGATTATCATTCTTCAAGCTGAGGTAGCCCTACAATCACCAGGTATAGTAACAGCCGTACTGCACAGGGGCTTTAAACTCATATTATACAAAGATGATCTTTATCCCAAAATGATTCAAAGGTTACAATGAAAATTTAACTAGGCTGAATGAACAGTATTCACTTGCATAACAGCTTCCCTTAAAATCATGCATACACACACACACACATAAAAATAAAAAAGTAGGGGTGATCTGCATTGAAGTTCTCATTGTTTTAACATTTGCTTTCAGACTGTGATGCAAAAAATTAGTCTCAAGGTGTACACTTTACAGAAAAGCTTGAATCACCATAAAATTGCAAGGATAATCAAAACAGTTCATTTACAAGCAAAATGTAACCTGAATGCCTTTCCACAGTCTGATGAGAGAGGCTGGGGTTTTGTCTTTTCTTCATTTTCTTCAGAATGAGACACAATTTCTCTTTATAAAAACTGTCTGGAACCTTGAAGCATCTGCAGCAATGCTCTCTAACAACATAGATTCTGAGTTATGTTCTCCAGTGGTAGGTGTTACGGCTTTTCCAAAGATTAAACCTTCTGTGCTACAGGTAGAGTAGAATGCACTTGTTTTTAAGTGCAGAGTGAGAATATGGTAACTTTAAATATAAACCAAATTTCCATTTGATACCACAACATAAGAGAATCATTGAACTTTGTCTTCATGATTACTTTAGTGACTTTAATATTGACCCACGGTTTATGCAGGACTGAAATACTGCTAACTGGCAGGCAGTCTAATTCTGAAGAGATTACTTCTGTAGCAACATGCTATTTTGAGACCTAGACTACAGGTATGAATGCAGAATACAATAGTTAAGGATTTAGTCCCAGCACAAACTCTCTGGAAGTAACAATCCAGGTGCCTAGTGGGAACAAGTGACCAGCTATTTTTAGATTAAATCCTTCAGACCACCTATTCAAGAGTGCGAAGAATCCAACCAACTTTTAGCTGCCTCCTCAGAATATAGCATCATGAAGACTTTACATATCCTTAATTGTTTTATAAGACACAGGCAGGTATGAACACCTTTGTTTGACAGAAGTGCTTGAAACACATAAGCTTAAGTGACTTACATCCCAGACAAAATGATAGCAGAGATGAGAAACAACTGTCTGCCTCTAGCACACGCTGCTCAGACAAAATCCTAGCACCTCTTTTTATTTACACATGACAAACCAGGACCAGTGGAAAGGTCCCAGAGTGTCTGGCATACTTTTCTCTGTAGCAAGTGCCCTATTCCTGCAGGGCAGCCTGCGTAATTACTGCTTAAGCACTGCTTTTTTGCTGAGGGTTGACATTTGCATGTAAAGTCACAGCTGCCAAAGGAAGAGTAATGATACAGCCCTGTGGTAAACATAATGAACAAAAATACCAAAGGGGAAGAGGAGGAATAACCACAGAAGAGCACCACTGGAGAAGCTGGTCACTGCTTCCAGACCCACAGTTTCCACGGGATTCAGGGATTCAGACAGATTATTCATTACAAATACTTACCTGGCAAGTGTTGGCATTTTCCTTTAAGATCTATATTGCTTCAGAAAATTCTTGACACAGAACGTATTTTTTACAATGTAAAATATTGATTTCCAGGTAAACTTGCCAGTGTGAAGGCTAAAATGGAAAATGTGAGTAACAGACAAGCCCTCTCAGGCCCTTCATTTTTTACATAAAATACAACAGACTAAACCAATCTTTTTAGGTCAGGCTATTCTTTCATTTGTCTCTGACTAGAAATTAGATGAATTTTCCAGGCAACAGAAAAATTGAAAAATATTTCTGGTTTTAACAGAAAAAGCAGAAACATGTCTCTGACTCAAAGGTTTGCCAAGTCTTCAGACTCAGATGCAATCTTCCTGAGAGGTTTGGTCTACTCAAATTAAACGTTATAATTATATACTTCTCTGAAATGTGGACTTGTGCACACCCATTTCCTAAGAGCTCCCATATAAAGTGATATTTTACTTTTGGAAATAATAAGAATAGGAAATTTATCTCATTAGGGAGGATATTTGGCTAGGTATTTGAACACAGGAACTAATACTGTTGAATATTTCACTTAGCAACAATCTTCCTTTCTGGCAACCCATAGGATAGAATCCGTTCCATTATACTGAGAAGATAATACACCAACAAAACCTACCTACTTTCAACTCCCACATTTATACACACACATTCATGCACACGCACTTCATACACACTAATTAGTTCATTTGCTTTCAGCAACATTCTCGTATCATGAGCTTGACTAATCAAGGTGTCCTAGACCGTTATCAAATTGCAGACTATTCAAAGTGCATAATTTGTCGATTTGCACATAACAGAAATTATCATTCTGGACAGTTTGGGGAACAGCTCTATGTGACATTCTAGCACATCATGTCCTTAACTCTGAGGCTCTGCCCCAGGTAGGTCATTCCTCAAGTTGTCACTTGAAAAGTAACCAGTACACTTTACTATGCAACACTCAGTTGAAAGTATTTGAGATACAAGATACAGAGTAGTTGCTGGCATTGTGCAGTTTCTTCAAAGCTAGAACCAAGATGATTAGAGAAATGATGGATAATTTTTGAGACAAAAGAGGTAAAATAAGATTTTCAAAGAAAACAACAAGGACACACAGGGAAAGAAAAATTTCTATAAAAAAGCAAATAATGCTTTCACACATAGGATTTCGGCAGCTGAGGATCCCTTTTCTACATTCCCTTGAACATAGTACATACCAATGTTCAAACCCAACAGCATACAAACATATATACAGAGACACTAATAGCCATGCTGCTGAGGCACATGATAGCAACAAGTTAGACCTACGGCTGGAATATGTTTGAAAGCAGACAGATAATAGAGAAAAATAGCAGTAAGTTGCAATAAGCTCCAACAGCAGCCTTGTGAGACTCATGCTGTTTGCCTTTATTCAGATATATTGCTAAAACTCCCTTCAGGAAGAATATAAACATGAAATTACTTTGAGGCATTCCATCCTGATCGGAGACAGCTAGCAAGAGCTCCCAAAGCTCAGAAGCTGTGCAGAACAAGAAGGGTGGAGAAGATAAAAAGTTTCTGCTAATTTATGTTCCTTCAAGAAGAATAGAACTCTTCTGCCAGCATAATATGATGGAAGCTTAATCTCTCTTGATTTGATCACTCCTTTGATTTCACAATGGGTGGGACCCTCCTGTCAGCAAAGTCAATAGGAATTTCGACTGTGACAGCAATATGCTTCATCCCGTTCATTTGAGATCATTCCTTTAAGTCAGGAGGTGTTCCACTTTTTATTAAACAAAATTAATACTGTTTTTTTTTTCTTTCTATAATAGGTGTTACACAAAATAACATCAGTCTCATTGATTCCAACTGCTAAGTACTGACATATTTGCCAAAATAGTGCATAGTTGACAGACAAGGATATTATTTCATTTTTTTCTACTCAAAATGTAGAAAGATTCTAATCCCTTCATTAAAACCACAGAGACACAGGTTGGGAAGGGTTTTCTTCCCCTAATTTCTGCACACATACACATTTGTTTATGCTAATATTCTTACAATACACACCTAAAAACCTTCTTTGGACTCTCTTCAATGAGAGACATAACCCAGGATTCATACTTGTAGTCTTACCTTTGAAATCTTGTCTTCTCTTCAAAACCATCAGCATATGTGACTTGCACTGGACTAGCTAGCAAGTTATGCCACCAACTGCACTCTGCAAAAATAAAAGTATTTGATAACTTTGGAGCTGTGATAGAATTCTTCTTTCTTCCAAGACTTTCCCAACACTTTTGCAATTTTAGGATTAAAAGTTCTACAGTTCCATGATTAAACCCAAGGTGAAAGATCAGCAGCAAAAAAAAAAAAAAAACACACAACAAATTTCTCCTCAGCCTGTCAGATTCAGTGTTTCAATAGCTGTCATATAGTAGTTGCTGTACTTAAAAGTTCCCAGGTACTCTCCAGCCTCTACTTTGCTTAAATGAAGATATGGCAAGATGAAAAAACAAACCAAATATATGGCAAGTCTGGTTCTGTCTGTTCCGTAATTTGGAGCAGTTTGTATTTCCCAAGATATGCTATGTATTAGGCCACCAAAGGATATTTCTATTAGTTTCTGAATTTCAGCTTTGCATCATTACTCCTTACATTACATCCAACATGCATTTTTACTCAAAGCCTCAACTTTCATCTATATTCCATTTATGTTTTGACAAGACTATGGATATTATTTTCCCTTACTTTTCTGCTTCATTATTAGACTTACATGACTTACACTGATACTCATCAGCAAAGCTGAAGAAACTAAGAGCCTTTTGTTAGGCATCTGCATTACTGTTTTATGTACTAGGTTATAGGTAACAGGATTACATTACAATTTCAGCACTATGTTTATTTGATCAAATCTCTTTGCAAATGGAAATAGTACATTCAAGATACCTTAAAACATCTCCATAGATCTGCAGATAGTATATTACTCATGAGGAAGGTTTATGTATTGTTATTAATATTAATAGTTACTCAGCTCTTCCAGGTATTCATTATACTTAATACTTTCAAGATGATACATGCAAATCCTCCCATTAAAACATATGAATGTATTAACTGTACAACAGCTTTCTGCAGCATTGCACTGCTGGAAAGGAAACAGTGCTAGCACCAAGCTCCAGTTCAGTTAAAATTAAAGCATACATATTCTCATTCCAAACTGTAGCCTTATTATAAAATGATTGTCAGTAATAAAAAAGGTAAAGAAGCCTGAATTAAAACACAACTGCATAAAATATTGCTTTCATATACTTTGTCCACACACTTCTTTATGCTTTAGAAACCATGAATTACTTATCTCACAAACAATAGCACTCAATAGCCCCATGAAACAAATGCAGAAAATTACAGCAGTGCAGTAAAAGAGCAATATCACACAAATGTCAATAATAAGCAGTTATTTGAAATACAAAGCATGTGATTAATGTCTTATGAAGCTAATACAGCACTGACTTCAGATCATATTCCTACAGAAGGTCAGGACTATTTTACCCTAAGAAGTTCATCTCTATACCTGTATATTTGGCAGATTTGGAGGTTGAGGTAGAGTGGAAGACTTAGACTGGCATGTACTGCCTTACAGACTCTCACCATCCTGCTTGCACAACCCTAGTTTTTTTCTGAAACTTTCTGCTGATTGGAAAGCATGTCCTGTATAGGCAACGCCCACAACAACCACCTACAACTGACAGCAATATTTCTGATGTATCAGAACATACCTAGAGTATAACCTCTCAGGAACATTCTGGACAAGTAGATCTCCCTCCACCTTCTGAACATGACTGAAATTTACCTTACACCTCTTTGATACCATCATTTCCCCCCCACCAAAAAAAAAAAAAAACAAACACTAAACAAACAAAAAACAAAACCAACCAACCAAAACCACAAAAAAAAAAACAAAAAAAAAACCAAAAAAAAAAAAACAACAAAAAAAAAAAACCAAAACCAGATTACAGAGAAGAGTATTTTATGACAATACAACCCTTTTTTTATTTCCCTTTCCAGGGCAAAGATATCTCATGTTTCTTATCTTCTTCCCAAATAAGATTTACAATAACTACCTCAGAGGAACTCAAATCAAGTAAGTTGATTAGTGCTGTTCTGCTCCCACAAAGTAGATCATGAATAATAAGAGCTGTTGTTAAAGTTTCTATGTGAAGTTACTACCAAGGATGAGCTGTGCCTGAATCCAGTATTCAGGGAGATACTCTTTGTTTGCTCATTGGATTGGAAAAAATATTTATGAAATTACTTGGGTTTAGCAGAGAAAAAAGTTGAGGCTTTTTTTAGTCTGGGAGCAAACTGGCATCATCAAGTATTTTCTGCACTGTGTGTTACACCTGGCAGTATCTCCTTGAAGAGCTATAAAAGAGAGTTGCTTGTACAACTTGGAAAGGAGGCAATTTACTGAAATTAGGTAATTCACCACTTGGGAAAAAGAGCTCTGTGCTCTCATTGGAAAACCCCACAGTATCTCTAAGGAAAGGCAAGGGCATTCTGTGCCTTGTGTTGCTCATTAGCCAAATTGCAGACACAGCTATCCATTTGGAGAAATTGAAGACAAGATAAACTAGACCTCAGCTATGTGGTGCTTCTTCCAGTGTGCTGCTCCTGACTGCAACTAACACTAGATGTTTCAAAGAAAGGTAGGAGATCCTCAGGTGACCATGTAGCAGATGATGTTTTAGCAGCCTGTACATAAAAAAGTTCTTCTCCAGACCAGCAGTATGATTGTTTTACAATTATGGACGCACCTCAAACCAAGTAACTTCCAAGTGGGAGACTTTTTGTTTGATTTGTTTGCTTTACTTTCTGCCAAAGCTAAACCTTCTGCAGAAAAAAACTTGCAGTTTTAAGTTTTTGATAGACTAAGAGCAGTTTGCAATAGCTTCCTTCCCAGAGATTGCTTCTAAACTCCACCTGTTTCTCTTCAAGCATGACTTACTTCCAGCAGGTACAGTGCCTTTGAAGAAAAAGGGAGAGGGGTCTGCACAGACACACTCGCCTTGCTCTCCTGCCTCGACACCACACCAGGAGCTGCAGGTGGGTCCACAGCATGGGATTGCAGCCAAGGAAAAACTCTTTCTTTTGGCATGAGGACTATACAGTGCCAAAATACCTCTACAGCTTCAGAGGAGCAGTACCACTGTGGAGCAGCCAGGGACTCTGTAAGCTGCCAGCATTGCGGGCAAGAGAAAAACAGGAGACTTAAAAAGCTCCTAGCTTTCCAAGTGAAATCTAAGCCCAGTTTTGAGATCCAGCTCCAGCTTTCTGTTACTGATAACATCAATGTGCTATAGGTATATTGCAAATAAAAGACAGGCTAGGGACAACGTGGGCCCTCTTCAGAAGCTATCGGGAGAACTGTCTCCCCTAGATTTGGAGAAAGCTGAGGTTCTTAACGACTTCTTTGCCTCAGTCTTCACCAGAAAACATTCTGACCACACCACCCAAGTCTTGGAAGGCAGATGCAGGGACTGTGAGAATGAAGACCTTGGGCCAACTGTAGGAGAGGATCTGGTTCGAGACCATGTTAGGAACCTGAACCTACACAAGTCCATGGGACCTGATGAAATCCATCCACGGGTCCTGAAGGAGCTGGCAAATGAAGTTGCTAAGCCACTG